>RJWK010006934.1:0-51148 GCA_004363435.1 Platanista minor
ACTCATATATATACTCTGCATATATATACATATGCATATACACACATAAGTAGACACACATACATACAAAGCATATATAACTAAAATTGAAAAAACATAAGGGGTGGCTCTGATTTTACTTTTTTAACAGTATATATATGTAGATAAAAGGACAGAAGGAAGTACTATAAAGTGAAGAGTAGTTGGTGGATTGTAAATGACTTTATTTCATTTTTTTTTTCTGTTTTCATAAATTTCAAAATTTTCAGATAGATGCTAATGTGGCTGACATCAGTCCTCAAAACATTTTATTGTTTAAGATGTTACTCAGTTAACATAGGTCTTAATTTATGCAGTGTATTAATCTTCTAGGATTAATACAAAATACCAGAGACTAGGTGGCTTAAACCTGAATTTCATTTCTCATAGTTCTGGAGTTGGGAGTCCAGGATCGGGGTGTCAGCACATTTGGTGTCTCCTGTGGCCTTTCCCCATGGCTTGCAAATGCCTGCTTCTCTCTGTGCCCTCACGTGGCCTTTCCTCTTTGTGCTCACAACTCCTTGTGTCTCTTCCTTATCTTATAGGGACCCTAGTCTGTTGGATTAGGACCCTACTCATATGATCTCATTTAATCTTAATTACCTCCTTAAAGGCCCTCCCTTCCAATGCAGTAACATCAGGGTTAGAGCTTCAACCTATTTAATTCTGGGGGTACACAAAGCAGTCCATAACAAACAATTTCAAAAATGAGCTCAAACTTAAAAAATTGATTCAGGATAAAGCAATGGAAGTCCTGAAACTAAAAGAAATTTTCATGTGGCTTATTTTAACTGGTGATTATTTTTAACATCTTTGTAGACTTGAAAATCAGTGTCTAGCTTCTAAATAAATGTTGCCCTCCCCATTTCCCAGATCCGCTGCCCAAATATTTTCATAATTATTTTGTCATCTGATTATGTGAGTATAGATGATATTATTGTTAAAAATACTCTGTACCTTAAAACATGAGTTTATCTTTGAAACTTTATTTTATTACAATGCATTAATTTTCTTTTCTAAAACACAACCAGGTGAATCCTCTACATAAGATAGATAAAAGCACATATTTTTCTCTGATTTAAAAATAATATATGTATGGGAATTCCCTAGCGGTCCAGTGGTTAGGACTCCATGCTTCCACTGCAGGGGACACGGGTTTGATCCCTGGTCGGGGAACTAAGATCCCACAAGCTTTGTGGCCTGGCCAAAAAAATAAAAATAAAAATAATTAAAAAAAAAATATGTTCAGTGTAGAGATTTTAGAAAAGACAGAAAAGCACAAAGAAGAAAAGCATACACTTTATCCCAATGTCCAGAGATATCTGATGTTACTATTTTGCTATGTATTCATGACTGGCCTCTAAGATGGCATCCAAACAATCCTCACCTCCCTTGTGTAGTCTCCTTGCCTGTGGAATCAGGCTGATCTGCGTGAGCATTAAAATCATTTGAAAGTGGCTATGTGTAAATTCTGAGAGTAAATCATTAAAGAAATCACAGCTGCTGTTTTGCTCTCTTGGGAGTCCAGCCACCCTGTTTGGAGATACTCAGGCAACCCTGGAGAGGCCTATGGGGAGAGGAACTGAGCCCTCCCACCAACAGTCAACATCACCTTGCTAGCCACATGAGTGAGCCACCTTGGAAGTCGATCCTCCAGCCCTGGTCAGTCATTCAGATGACTACAGTCCTGGCTATCATCTGCTTGCAACCTCATGAGAGAACATCAGCAAGAACTGCAAACTCCACTCCTCCCAAATTTCTGACTTATAAAAACCATGAGCGATAATAATTGATTATTGTTTTTAGCCCTTAAGTTTTGGCGTGATTCATTACACAGTAGATAAGTAGTAGAATATTCTTCCAGTTTTTCTATTTATTTTTTCATTTGACAAATGTTCACTAACACTTGCTACATCAGTCAGGGTTGACCCAGAGAAACAGAACCAGAAGGAAATATATATATATGAGGTGTGTGTGCACACGTGTGTGTGTGCGTGTGTATTATTTACAAAGAATTGACCTATGTATGCTCTCATGGGAGTCACTAAGCAAGCCTGAAGTCCACAGCACAGGCAGGCAAGAAGGAAAGGTCATGAGCAGGTTGGAGCCCTGCAAGCACAGGCTGAAGCTTGTCCTTAGGCAGCAGGCACTCAGGAAGGAAGACCTAGGGGAAAGGGAGAGGAATTGCACATCCAGCTGCTGTTTTGAAGTCTTTTAGCTCAGGGAAGTCCTAAGCTTTCTTTTAAAGGTCTTCCAGCTGTTGAAGCCAGGTCCCCTAAGGGTAATCTCTCTTTGTATTAGTTTGAAGTCAACTGACTCGGGACTTTAATTACATTTGTAAAATCCCTCCATAGCCACACATATCTTAGTGTTGATGGAAAAACTGGGAGAGAGAGAGAGAGGGATGAAGGGAGAGAGAGAGGGAGAGACGGAGAGAGAGAGAGAGAGGAAGAGAGAAGTTTTTATAATATTATGAGGCATTGGCTCACATAATTATGGAGGCGGAGAAGCCCTGTGATCTACTGTCTGTGAGCAGGAGATCCAGGAAAGCCAGTGGTGTAATTTAGGCTGAGTCTAAAGGCTTGAGAACCAGGGGAGCAGATGGTGTAAATCCCAGTCTGAGAGGTGGAGAAGATGAGATGAGGTGTCCCAGCTCAATCAGTAAGGCAGGAAGAAGGGGTGAATTTCTCCTTCCACTGCCTTTGGCCCTCAATGGATTGGATAATACCCACCCACATTGGGGAGGGTGATCTACTTTACTAAGTCCGCTGATTGAAATCCTACTCTTATCCAGAAACTACCCTCAGAGACATACCCAGAAATAATGTTTAATCTGGGCAGCCTGTGGCTAGTCAAGTTGACACATAAAATTAACCATCACAGCTGGTTTCTCCATATTATCACCAACCTAACATGCTACTAGTTGACTAATTTTGCTTATTAAGATTCACATAACATGAGCCAGCAAGCAATATTCTACATCAATTCTGTGTCTTTCTTCTATGATACATACAGTTTTTTAGAAAGGTTTTTAGAGATGTTCATGCTGTTTTCCATATTGATTAATATATTTAAGACATCAATACAGAGGTATAATGACTGACTTAAGAAATCATCCTTAAAAATTAAACATTGTTCAAAGAAAGCGGTTTGCAGTGTTTATTAGCTATAGATTAATATTATGTCTTGCTTTTGGATTGAGGTTTTCTTCCCATTTTCAAAATACTTTCACATCTGTATCTCACATGATCTCCACAGCATCCCTGAAGGTAAGCAGGGCAAGATGTCACATAACAAAAGGTACAATGGTTCATTGTGAGTCTACTAAGTATAAGACTTAGAAGGTACAACGATAAAAAGACTGTTTCTATCTTAAGGAGTTGTCAGTCTTGCAGGGGAGAATAATATGTAAACAGATAGCTCTAAGAGAAGATTTGATGCGGCAAGTAATATTATGGCTAGCAGACAGGGATGGGTTTGGGGAACACAAAGGCAGAAGAATCAGATTGAACAAAGTCACAGAATATGCCAAATAACCTCACCAGAGAGCATATCACGGTGTTCTTGGCACATGTTTGAAATGAAAAGTTGGGCCAGTGAAAAGTCATGAATATAAGTAACAAAAGTAATGTTTGAGTCTGCCTCAAATAATGTTTCTTTGAAACTAAGCAGAGAAGATATTATTTTACCCCATTGGGGAAAAAAGCTTTTTGGAAAATGTTAACCCTTCCAAGGCCTCAATTAAACTATGAATTTTCTGTGGCTGAGAATTTTCATCAAGACTGTTTATGACATTGAGTAATATTTGATTTGGGAGAGGACTGAAATCTTTTTGTATTTGAAATACATTTATCATTTTATTATTATTTTTATTTTTAAATTATTTTATTTATTTATTTTTGGCTGTGTTGGGTCTTCATTGCTGTGCATGAGCTTTCTCCAGTTGCGGTGAACGGGGCCTACTCTTTGTTGCAGTGTGCAGGCATCTCATTGTGGTGGCTTCTCTTGTTGTGGAGCACAGGCTCTAGGCACGTGGGCTTCAGTAGTTGTGGCTCGTGGGCTCAGTAATTGTGGCTCGCGGGCTCTAGAGGGCAGGCTCAGTAGTTGCGGCGCACAGGTTTAGTTGCTCCTCCATGGCATGTGGGATCTTCCCGGACCAGGGCTTGAACCTGTGTCCCCTGCATTGGCAGGCGGATTCTTAACAACTGCACCACCAGGGAAGCCCCTATGTTTATTATTGAAATCTTTTAGTATTTGAAAACCTGTGAGGCTGAACACAAGTGGAGCAGGACCAGAGAGAAAACAGTGAATGACAGGAGCATGGAAACCTTTCTGCTTGATAACCAAGCTCAGGACAAAGCCTGAGGACACATTCCTGGCCCTGGGGTGGTTGGCACTACCAACACGTGGCTGGTGGAACCACAGTGCCTGCCCTCCTGGGAGTCATCTTGCATCCTGCAAGCACTACCAGACTAGTGTGCGCATTTCTTCCATCAGGGTCCCTGCATCCTCTAATTGCAGTCAGTGGAACCTACCATCAACAGGAGTGATAAAGGCAAGCTCTGTCCTCTCTGTGTCAGGGGAATGAAACCAGGGGTCATTTACTTTACATATTTATCTTTTAAGTGACATTTTCTTCCAATTGTAGCTAAGTAGTATTGTCAGTAAGTCAGGGTACTCTGTCACAATATGCTAGTAACCTCTCACTTAGCATGGTGATTCCTCTACTGCTATTCTGAAGTGTTTTATGGGCACAATTTGAGTAATATCATTGTTTTCTTAGACTGTGCTCAGGACTAATCCCATTAAGTCAAGGCATGTATATATGTATGTACATATGTATATGCATATATGTATGTATGTCTGTATATGAAAGTCCATTGCAATAAAACTGGTTAGATTGTAGATCTCTACAGGATGAAACTGTTCTGACAGCTTGTTTATTTCAAGCACTCTTTCCTTTAATACTCTTTTGACCTCCTATAAACTTAGACTTTCTTAGATGTCAAAATACATAAAAGATTATTTCTAATATCTGAAAAAAATACAATTATTCTTTAAACTATGAATAACCAAAGGAAAAACATGAGGGAAATATTCAGGACTTAAGGGAATGAGCTATCCTAATTTTTATATAAAGGACTTAAATAATAAGTATAGGTAATTGTACAATAGGATTCAACTAGATGAACCAAGAAAGAAAGCTTTTATTTTATGTGTATATTATCTTGATTTGGATTTAGAAACCCTTAATTTACTGGAATTCAGTAAAGTGAAATTGTAAGGAAACATCATTTGCGTTCTTAGGATTTCTCTTTAAGAAGAAGAAAGACAAATCACAGAAATTGGCAGGACGCATCGTGGTCCAATTGAGAAAAGAATGTGACTACACCATACTTCTGCTAAGGGTCTATGAGTAACTCTAAAATACAAACAAGAAAAAACAACTCACTTCAAAGACCTTAAAAGGCAACAGAACAATTGCAGGGTATTTCTTGGGGTCAACATAGATTAACATCAGTATGTTGTACTTTCCCAGTCAAATCTGCACAACCATTTAATTGTAATTGTCATCGATGACTCTAATGCACTGTAACATTTTCAATCATAAAAGGGATTAAAGCAGTTTTTACTCTGCTTATTAAAGTAGGGAATCTATTAAAAAAAATTAGAAAAATTATCAACCACTAAGTTTGAAGCAAAAAGGGATTTCATTTGAGTCCCTCTGAGGTTTTCATTATTTAGAACATCTTGTTCTTCTAACTTCAGTAAATCACTGACTTAATGTTCCATTTTGTTTCGATCTAGGTATTGCTACTTCTGAAATGAGTTTCAACAGCTAAAAGCATAATCTATGTAGGAATTACTAGAACCCTTTCCTGAAATTCTGAAAAAATTAAAAGTTTCAAAATAAGAGTGTCATGGAATTTAAACTAACTGCTCCCAAATTAATTATAAGTGTAGTCATGATCAAATGATCATGTATATACTGTATGTGCTGTTTTTGGTTTGTTTGTTTTTACCATTATCAGTGCTAATTCACTCAACAGGGAAGATCCCAAATGTCTGGAAAAATATTATCTGCCTGGTTTTGTGATATCCATAACAAAGGAAATTTAGCCAGGCATCCCATTCTAGATTTGGTGTGGATGACAGGTTTGACAGGAAGAAGAATATGTTTTACAGATTGAAGAACAGAAAGTCAAAATGAGTAGATATTTTCAAAAAACATTTAAAATATACTGTCTATATAGAAAGCTGATAAAAACATTGAATTAAAAATAGGAGCTATCTCTTTAAGTTGATTTATGTGGTCTGTATTAACATTGACTATATCAATATTTTATGTTCTATATGTCCTTTGGTAATCTTCTATAATATTTTCATGTACAAGCTCAGTATATGAACGTGCACTTATTGGCAGTAAACTCCACCTTTCTCTTACACCAGGACTTATTTAAAACTAACAAATACGTTCTGGATTTTAGGTATATGTGCTATAGTATTTTTTTTTCCCACAAATTAATTACTTTTGTAAAGATTCTATAAGGTCCCCTTCTTATTGTAAATATTATGAAAGCATGCATAGAGCATGGGGATCTTCCATCTAAGGAAGACCTTTTTCTACTGGTGATTAACTCGGTATCACCAAGCAGTACCCTTTGGGTTCAGTTTACTGATCTGGGAGTTGAAGGTTTACAATGGCTAATTGCTAAAGATCCTCTTTATGATTATATAAAGACAATTATCTTTGAAATTTCTTTTAAAATAAGAAATGTGGGAAATTTGGGATCTTTTAGAATAAGAACTTAAGAAAATAGGAATCAGGAACATATAAATGGATGCTACCCTAAGATATACTCTTTCATCATAAAAATATTCACTCAGAACTAGGTAAAATGAGAATCCCAGCCTCAGTATCTGCATGTGTTGAAGATTTTTTGGTTTTAACATGGTTTAGTATGTTAAACCATGCTGCCGTTGTGCCAGCACTAAAATGAATTTTCAAGCAATAATGTTTTCCCTAAGGAAAAAATTAAATGCCAATTTTGTCTGTGTAGGAAGTGTGTAGGCAGGACTCTCAACTTTTAGGAAAATTTCTGTCTTTATAGAAAGATATTTTCCAGCTACCCTTTGAATTACTCCCCTGAGAATGAAAAGACTATGAAAATGGAATTGTCACAAGACTTGCTTGATGGCAGAGGTGATCTGTGGCTGCTTCCACCTTTGCTGGAGTTGAGAGCAGAACCTGAGGAAGGACAGAGGAGGTGTCGCAGTGTGGCTGGGGAGGGAGTGGGTCCAAAACTGCTTCAGAAAATGGTCTGATTGACCAGTGCCCTGTGATGGCTATAGATTTTTGACACCCGGTATAGGTTGAACTGAGTGCCACCAAAATTTGTTGAAGTCCTAACCACTAGCACCTCAGGATATGACTTTATGTGGAGATAGAGTTTTTACAGAAGTAATCAAGTTCAAGGTCATTAGGGTGGGCGTTAATCCAATATAACTGGTGTTCCTACAAAAGGGGGAAGTTTGAAGACAGACACACATACAAGGAGAACACCACGTGAACATGAAAAAGACCATTGACAAGCCAAGGAGCAAGATCTGTAACAGAGCATTCCCTCACAGCCCTCAGAAGGAACCAGCCCTGCCAGCATCTTGATTTTGGATTTCTAGCCTCCAGAACCGGGGACAATAAATTCCTGTTGTTTAAGCTACCCAGTTTGTGGTACTTTGTTCAGCAGCCCTAGCAAACTAACACCCAACCTGAATAAATTTAAGGAGTAAATAAGCAGCAGAAATCCTGATTGTATTTGAGTCATTCCACAGAGTAAAGTGAAATTTTATTTTTTTGAAATGAAATTAAGTGGGAGTTTTTGTGATTTTTATTTATAATCAAAAGAATTCTAACTAAAAATAATGACATATACATATATATTAACACATATGTTGTTTTAAAAAATTAAACTATATATAAATATAAAATATAAAATGAGAGTCATTCTTCACTCCTCTTCCCCCAGTTTTAATTATCTCCCTAGTGGTTAGCTGTTTGAAATCTAGCATTGTATTTTTACAGTGCTGGATTCTTAATATTACAGTGTACAAACTTGAATAAGATTCCAGCCCGATACTATAGTTTTGCTAAAACATCACATGTAGACTCTATGCTGTAGGACAATAAGTAGGATCTTAACACTTCTCTTATTGCAACACCATGGATAGGCTATAAAAGAGGTAGGCCTGTTATTTTAAATTCCATCCTATACTAAGTCACATGTTTAGAATTTAGTATATTACCAACCAAGAGTGAATTTTTAAAAACTCACCTCTCATTTGGGGTTTTTCCTGGCTTTGTTTTGTTTACTACTTCAAATATTGTTATAGTTAAGAAACAACTGACTACATCTTGTTAAAGCTCTTTCCTAGGAGTCAATAATAAATTATCTGCCTTATATGAAGCTTGAGTCAGTTCTAGCAGAGTGATACCCTTTTGATGGAGAGCTCAGTGAACCAGCAGCTCTCCTACCTAATATAACAGTCTAGTACTTGAGCTATATAAAGACCTCTGAATAAACAATACAAATGTAACAAAGTCCACACAAGAAAGCTCAGAGCTTTATTGACAGACAGGTCCCTGAGTCCTCAGCTGATGTCTGTGTACTCACGCTTTGTATGTAGTCCAACAACTTTGTTGATGTAGTTCCTAAGTCCAAAGCAGAGTAAAAGTCATAAAAAGAAGGGGACATTTTACTCCTCCTATGCACGATGACCAGACTCAGAAGGAAAATTAAAAAACTCAGTGGCTAAGAGGGAACCAAAAAGGATAAAATGCTACAGTAAGTTGAAAACAGTTGCCTGGAGTCATTTAATAACAGGAAAAAGAGTTCTTTAGCTCCTGAGGTCATTTTTATATTAGAGTGTGATATAATAATTGATGCTCAAAGTGGCCCTGAGTCATTTTGAAAAAAAAATTTATTGTGATCCGTATGCCCTGTATAAGATGGTAGAAAATTGCATAACATATTTAAGAATGATTTCCATTTAAAGTTGTTCAGGGCTTCCCTGGTGGCTCACTGGTTAAGAATCCACCTGCCAATGCACGGGACATGGGTTCGAGCCCCGGTCCGGGAAGATCCCACATGCCACGGAACAACTAAGCCCGTGTGCCACAACTCCTGAGCCCACGTGCCACAACTACTGAAGCCTGCGCACCGAGAGCCCATGCTCCGCAACAAGAGAAGCCACCGCAATGAGAAGCCCACGCACCGCAACGAAGAGTAGCCCCTGCTCTCCACAACTGGAGAAAGCCGATGCACAGCAACAAAGACCAAACGCAGCCAAAAATAAATAAATAAAAAATAATAAATTTTTAAAAATTTATTAAAAAAAAAGTTCAAATATCAAAAGGATTTGTCACAGAGGAAAAGATTTAGTAATAGGAAAAAATTTGGTCTCTACATAGTTGAGGTTTTATTAATACCCCAATTAAAGTATTTCTTTTGCTAAGATGCCTCCATTTATGATTGTACCTTAATTTATTGGACCTTACTTCATAAGATAAGGCATTTATTCCACTGGTTGAAAACAAATTATGAAGCAGTACTTAAATGTTTATAGTACTCTTATTTATTTAGGCACATGGAAAGCTGTATTCTATCAGAATAAGGGATGCCCACAATATCAGCATACAGGAGAAGTCCACCAAGATGAATGGACTTCGAGTGAAGAGATTTTATTAAAATGTACGCCTCTCATTTTTGGAGCTCTACAGCTAAAGGAGAAGCAAGAGACCATAAACAAGGTGGTATATTTTCAGCAGTGTTTCAGATATCTTCTTTTTCTCAGCATCAGATCAATTGGTACATTGTTATTCAAATTATATTCAAAGAGTCCAATAATGTCAGTTTAGGATTGAAAAACAAAGGCTGAGATCATATCAGATGAAGTTCTCAGTATTATAATTAAATGAAGGTAATATCTGTCATATTGAACAAAGAAACTGTCTAACAAAATTTACCCCAGGTTTTGAACGATGGGCTCACGCTTGCCTACTCTTTGGTGACTCTGCGACAACACCTCTAAGTGTGAAGTTAGGTGCGGGATGCTAACGAAGAAGAACAGCTTATTTACAACAGCATTGCAAGCAGAGTCCTTTCAGAGTTCAAGCATACCATCTTTCCTTCCCAAGGAGCAATTGCCTTGCACATATGCTCTACAAATACCAAATACAAGGAACCTGGTTTTTAATTATGAAGTAAAATATCATTCCAAAATTGCATGATTGGTGGTTGCCTTTTGCAATGCAATGAACATAAGGGAACCTGACATTAAAAGCCTGATGTGTTGCCATGACATTTTCTGGAATTTTATTTTATGCCACTTTTAAGCTGCAAACTACGTTAAATTTGAATTCCTGGGGGGGGGGGGTAATAGAGCGGTACAGAATTAAAGAACCTAACTCTGATGTTGGAATGTCTATGCTCACAGAGTATAGTTCAGACTTTAGAAAAAAAGTAAATACAGAAATAGAGACACACTGGGGTCTTTATTCTCTCCTTACAGTAGTTATATGTTTTGCTGGATATAGAGGCCATTTAGTCAGGGAGGGATGTCTCTAGCTTTCCCTTTGAGTAAAGGGAAACAATAGAGTGGAGGAAAAGACGATGGCAGTTAGTGCCCACCACATTTGAATGTGCAGGCCACTGAAACTGAGAGAAAAGCGTCGCAGACTGTGTAGTGTGTATATAGGTATGCGCGGGGTGGGGGGGGGTTAGTTTCATGACCTCCCGCGGATACTAAAATCCACAGACGCTCAAGTCCCTTAACTAAAATGGTGTAATGCAGTTGGCCCTCTGGATCCTCTGATTCTGCATCTGCAGATTCAGCATTCCCAGATTCAACAAAATGCAGAATCCGTGGATATGGAACTCCAAGATCGGGGGCTGACTGTATTCCTACACATTACAGAGTTGCTGGAAGAAGCAGTAGTAGTATGACTGACGTTGCTCTAGTTCTCTCTATTCCAAAGTGCCTTTTAGAGTAAATATTATTTGCTCAGCAGGTTTCAACCCGTATAAACCGGAAGATAACGCTAGTTTTTCCCCTTCCTATACCTGTATTTTCTACACCTGCAACCTTCTTTTGTTCGTTACTCCCCAAATATCTCTGACATTCTGAAAAGTGGAGAGCCCAACTCTTAAATCTGGAAGACACTTCAAGACATCCTCTGTTCTGTCACTGTAAGAGCAAAGGGCAATTAGATATCATGATTATAATATGGGCTTATATAAATAAAACATAATATAAAAAGCTGGGTCATCCTACTTGAAATGGTTTTCAAAGGTTCAGTATGGTCCAAATGCCTTTGACCTCTAAAACACCCAATACAGCTAAACATGATACAGTAAATTTAGTGAGTGAATAGTTACTATTTTTTAGATTATCGTGAGAAGGGTTGATACAGAGACTTTAAAAATCTATTGTCTTGTTTTTAAGTTTCACACCAACAGCTCATGTATGCACTTTTACTCCAACAGTCAGCTGAATGTATGGAAATAAATTCTTATTTCTTTCCTCAGCCCCACCTAGACTGTTCTTGCCTTCCCCCCTGCCTGTCCCAACCTTCAGGGCCAATCCAAAAGGTCACCATCCACGGGCCTGTGTCCATGAGACCTCAGTATTATAATTTTCATTGACCTTTTACTCATTTTCTTGTATTCCACTGTTCCTAACAGAGTGTTTTGCATATAGCAATTATTTAATAAACGTTTGTAGACCTCAGTTAACAGCTGCCCTCCTGCCAACTTTAAGATACAATTTAGAATTTTCTTAGGGTCAGGAACTAAGTCATCTGCTTGTTGACCTCTTCCGGCTCCACAATGATAAAATGCAATCTAAAATAGAGAGATTGAACTGACCTCAATGCTTTGCTAAGAACTACTTACATGCAGTAGTATGCTAAAATTACATACAATAAACTGAATCACTTTGCTGCACACCTGAAACTAACACAATATTGTAAATCAACTAAACTCCAGTATAAAATAACAATTAAATTAAAAAAAGAAAAAAGTTACATACAATAGCTAACATTTATTCAGATTTACCATGTATCAGGCACAGCAAGGTCACAGTGCTAAGACTTTTATAATCATGATCTTACTTATCTCTCGTAATTTTGTTAAAATAGGTAATAATGTTACCTCCACTGAGACCTAGATTCATTAAGGAATTTGCTTAATCCTATTCAGCTCATTAATGGCAAACCAAAGACTTGAAACCGTGCACTTAACTACTGATTCTATTGTGCCTCTTGAAGTGCCCAAAGCAAGTCAAGAAGTAGGAAGAACTAAGTTCTAGAGTTTCTAGTGTATGTTTGAGCAAACAGATCGTCTGATTTCTTCATGCTTTTTTTTTTTTTAAACCAATATTATAAATCCAGTAGTATATCTGTACTACAAGGTACATAGAGGGCTTGAGGAAATATTAAGCCAGCTTCTAAATATGGCATTTATGGAAACATGATACTTTATAAGTCAACTTTTAGTCCAAGAATTATGTTTCATTTATATCAAGTGCTATAATTGACAAAGTATTTTCATATATATTATGTCATTGGATTCTTAAAACCATTCAGAGACTGTTATTATCTGGCTTTACTGAAGAGGATTTGAGTTTGTGAAAGGTGAGGTAACTTCCATCAAATCATACAGCAAGTAAGTGTGTAAGAATTAGTTCTTTTTATTATACTCATTTTATTTTATTTTTATCATACTCTTTTTATTATAATCATTTATAATAATGATTCTGGAATATCTCAACACGTATTAATATCTCAACATATATGTGCATTTGTAATCGACTTCACTAGACTACTAAAAGAAGTTTACAGTTTACTAATAACAATAATAATAGCAGCTTTACCACTTTCACACAGGTTGAACACATGAATTGTCATCCAAACCAGGATCCCCTGAGAATGACAAATGCCAAACTAATTGGGAAGCTGAGACAACAGTCATAAATTGGACCAGCCCAGGCAAACTGGGACATGTGATCCCCCAATTGAAACAGCACCTATCTTGTGCTATTCTAAACACTTTACATGAATTAACTCGCTTAATTCTCAAACCTTATGAGGTAGGAATTATACTCATTTTTCAGATGAGAATTTTGTGATGTGTTTAAGGTCACACAGCATTCGTGGATTCTTTTCAGGGCTCTGTGCTCTACTGAATCTCTTTGCTTGCTTACAGTGGGGAAAGGGAGAGCAAAGGCCAAAAGAATAAAGACCTGGGTAAAGGCAAGCAACAGTTATGAGAATTTTGTAGGTGAAAGAGACAGACAGCTGTTTTCTAGTGCCAGTAGCAGGGTTGGGGGAATAGTTTGTGGGAAACAGTGGCAATTAACTAAGGAAGTATAGATAATATATCTAACAATCTTGCTGGTTACTCTTTTTAAAAAATTCTTGCACATTTATGCACATTAGAGGTGGTATTGATGTACTTGCTACTCTTGGATAATTACTTAATGACCTGTGAACAATTAGCTAGGTAAGCCCTCTAAGCAATTGACTTTTGTATGTTTCTAGGTAAAATGAGTGAACCGATCAGGATTAATTTGTTATATTAATTGGATCCAGCCTGGGATAGATCCCAGTTTCTCACTGTGAGAAGCCCTCGGGCTTGTTGTGCTTCTGCTAAGGCTAAAGTTTGTTTATTTTTTCCTAAGTGGGTGTCATCTGTGTGAAGTCCTGGACCCTTTCTCTTAACTACATTCCTTTTCTTTTCTGCTCTATCGCCTCTTAGTCTGTTGAGAGAAGGCTGTTGGCATTCCACTTCACTTGTCAGGCTGCATATAAAGGCAGAGATTGGAGATCTACAAGTGAAAAGAAATATTTCAACAAACAATGCCTGGTACTTTCAATCTGATCACTTTACGAACAAGCAGATGCTTTCTTTATTGTACAGATGACCTCATCAGGGAAAGTAGATTAAGCTCTGGATCACTCTACTCACAGCCATCCTCCAGCACTTCTCAAATCACAGGCCTATTCTTCTGCTCTATTCTTCCCTTAAAATAACAAGGACAACTCTAAGTAACATTCATCTATTCATGTTTTTTAAAAAAATGGTTAAATATTTATACCTCAAAGAGTTAAATGTAAATAATGTTTCACTAAGTGTGATAAATTGCATTCACAATGATTTTAAAGCAAACTGTGTTTGTGGCAGGCATTGTGCTAGAATTTCTTTCATAACTTATTTAATTCTCACAACATTCTAGTACTACTTTCCCATTTTAAACATAAGATAACCACGGGTTAGAGAGATTACATAACTTGCTCAAGGTCAACAGTAATCTCTTCAAGAGACAAATATGCTCTCTTGGTTTCTACCAAAATTAAATTTTTTTTCAAAAAGGTGCACAAGAGTATTTGCACTTCTCTTTAATGATATCAGTTAATGATATATCACTTTTGTGCATTTACTACATACTAATCATTATGCTAAATACTTTTCATATATATCTGTACTTTACTTTTACCAAAACCTTAGGAAGAAGTCACTATTATCTTCAGTTTACAGATGAGGAAGTGGTAGCTAAATAATTTATCCAAGGTGATTAATAAGTTGAAGAGCTGGAATTCAAACCTGGGTCTGTATGACATCAAAAAAATCTTAATTATACTAAAGTATTTTTAATAGTGCAAGCGGAGTCCTTTAATAAAGCATTGATTTTGCACAGCATTGATAGTCTTTTTATAATTTTATATATTTTAAAATTTAAGTTACTTACAGATTTTTTTTTGCAAAATTAATTATGGGTTGATGACCTTAAATTTTCTATTCAGGATTCTTAAATACTTCTGCCATAGGATCTGGACACCAGTAAGCCAACCACTCCACCTAATGAGGTATAATTGAAACCGAGCAGGACCCTGTGGGACTCCTGGGTACAAATCCTTTCTGTGCACCCTATTTCTTGTTTGTAGGAAATCGGCTTCTTTTAGCCTCCTGGACCTTCCCTGAGTTCCAAAGGGCAGATTCAAACAGTTGCTAATCAGGGAAGGGAGCGAATGCAGAAACAAGGGACAGCAGTCAATAAACAATAGTGCAGACTTGGGGCAGGGTCCTGGTTCCTCCTCAAGGAACATACATGACAATATCTTTGAGCTCTTCCGCAGAGCTAAGGCCCCCCCACAGCCATGGAGGATGGTAACTTCTGGCTGAGCCCAAGATACCTGGAGCACCACCCTGTTACCTCACCACCAACCAATCAGAAGAAAGTCACATACCTTGCAGCCCTCACCCCAAATTTTGCCTTTGA
Organism: Platanista minor; assembly: GCA_004363435.1. NCBI lineage: Eukaryota > Metazoa > Chordata > Mammalia > Artiodactyla > Platanistidae > Platanista > Platanista minor. The sequence goes on from RJWK010006934.1 coordinate 15,355, forward strand.
CTGCTCTTCCCATGTTTCTGCATTCTCTCCCTTCCCTGGATCTGGAGGTGACCATCCTGTTAGGTCTCCTGTTTGGCCACTGCCTGTTTCAGCTGCTTACAAAGTTTATGTCTGACAGGGTCCAACAGTTTCAGACTAAGATGTTGTTTCTATGTGGGTGGAAGCTGGTTTAGATACAGAATACGTCCATTTAGATCAGGTGGAGAGAGACTTTTACTCTACTAGATAGGACAGCACCCACTCCTACTGAAAGTAGTTAGAGAAGAAAAAGACCTCTGCCCCAATTCCTGGAAAGTGTCTTGAGTATGAAGTCTCTCAGGGGGAAGTTATTAGGGAACCATTGACCAAAACTGCCCACCTTGGCCAGGCAGGACAAGAATTGCTTGCATGAGTAGTTTCACAACAGGAGGTCCCAATAAGGAACACAGTGCTGCCAGGATAATTTGGGAGGGGCCAAAAAGAGGGAGGAGATGCCAGCCCATAATATGTCCTGCCAACCTCCCAGAAACCCTCACGCTGGAATCCATCTTGGCTGAGAGATGCTCCCGCCACCAGGAAGGACCCTGAGTCAGACCAAATATGGTCACAAACAAGATGATTGGCCAGAGACAACCCAGAAAGCTAACCCCATCTCCATAAAACCTGAGACTGCAAGCCACACGGCAGAGCATTTCTCCTGGGTTCCCTTACCCTGCTGCTCTCCACTCTAGCACCCCGTCCCAATTAAGTCTTTTGCTTTGTCAGTATGTGTGTCTCCTCAGACAACTCATTTCAGAGTGTTAGACAAGAGCTCACTCTCAGGCCCTGGAAGGGGTCCCCCTTCCAGCAACAATAATATATAATAAATCCCATTTCTGAGTTAACCAGGAAGTGAAGTTGAAAGATCAATCCATCACTGGAGAGCTATGAAGAAACAGGGAAGGGACTTCCCTGGTGGTCCAGTGGTGAAAACTCTGCACTTCCACTGCAGGGGGTGTGGGTTCAATCCCTGGTCGGGGAACTAAGATCCCACATGCTGTGTGGTGTGACCAAAAAAAAAAAAAAAAAAAAAAAAAAAAAAAAAAAGAAACAGGGAAGAGTGAAGAAAAGGCATTTAGAATCTCAGGTGTGAATCTAGAACAGTCTAAAAATTTACCCTTGACTCTTCTGTAAGAGAATAATATGTGCTATAGGTCAGGATATCTCCACCTCAGCACTGTTGCTATTTTGAGCTGGATAGTTCTTTGTTGGGGGTTGGGGAGGGGATGCCCTGTGCATTGTAAGGTGTTTAGCAGTATTCTTGGCCTCTACCTGCTAGATACCAATAGCATCCCCTGTGTGATGACAATAAAGTGTCTTTGACATTGTCAGATATCGGGAAGGGGCAGGATGCAAAATTGCCCTGGTAGAAAACCAATGCTCTAAAGCTCTGGGAGGGCTTGGTGGGTCCAAATCCCTAACAAAATACTTTTTCTTGGTCTTCACTGTTTTCTTTTGCTGTATTATATCTTCAGGTGTTGGAGAAACAAATTAATTGAGCACATGATTCTCAGATGTTGAAAGACTATTTACAGCTAATCAGTTGACTTTGATACAAACAATGCAGGTTTTTGTATTACAAAGGAGCTAAAGATGTCAAATGACATACAGTTGTGTTTCATTATCAGTCATTAACTCCACCCTCTTCCAGGTCATCAGGCAAAATATGCCATTTAAAAGATAGGAGCCCACTTTTCCAGGATGACCTGACTTTATATTTTGTTGTTATTGATCACCTAACAAAATGAAAGAGGAAATGTATCTTGTCCCGCAACATATTTTAAAACAATATCTTACACTGTTGTTTTCCACTTTTTTTTTTTTTTTAAGCAAGCAGAACTCTCTTCCTTAGACATCTGTTGGAAAAAAATTAGCATTTAAAATAGATGAAAACAGTATCCTAGTAATATGCTCAGCTGTAAGGTCAATTTGTACTATTTGCTTATTATAGTCAGTCATGTTAAGAGACTGTTCCTATGAACACTGGTATTCAAAATGAACGGGAAAGATTAAAAAAAAAAAAGTTAGGAAAGACTGTGGCAGGTTTATATCAGTTTTACCATCCAATTTTTTTCTTTATTTGAAACATAAAATTGACTCAAGAAAAGTTATAGTTCATACTGTTAGGGATTAGTATCTGAATTTACACTTTAAGCTATACAGACAGAATCTTTCCAGAATTAAAAGAAAAATATTCAGGCACATTTATTAATTATTAATAAATGACACATTTGCAGTAAATTCAAATATTTACATAGAGGTGTCAAGAGAAAGTGGGTCAAGTGAACATACTGATGGTTTCTTATTTGGTATAGAATGTATTTCAGTGTAGTATAGATTTTCTTTTTAAATTATAATTCTTATATGTTATTGAATGTATTTTTATTATATTTTATTTTTTTTAATTTATTTGAAAGCATATTTTTATAATGAAATTTGAGCTCAGTATTTATAGAACAGTTGACTCACCTCCCAGAAATTCTCAGAAAGACAGTTTGAAAAGCATAACCTTACTTTTTTTTTTAATTTATTCAAATGCCAGTGATATTTGTGAATCAAAACTACTAAGCATTTTATCATCTGTACTTGATAATTTTCATATGGAATGGTACTTAATTTTTTTTAATAATGAATTAAAACCCTTTTATTTTAGCTCCTGTTATGAAGGAACCTCTGAGCACTTATACTTTATTTTTTCCATCTGTGTTGCAAATTTCTCCCCCCTAGTTTTTTAAAAACTTTAAAAAAATGACTATTTCAAACTTATAGAAAAGTTGCATGAACAGTTCAAAAAACTTCCATATCTCATGTAGACATGATGCTTAAAACTCCAGTGTACATTTCTCAAAAACAAAGATACTCTCCTCTTAATCCCAAACAATCCTCCAAATTAGGAAATTGATACAATGCTGCCTTTCAATCCACAGACCCCATTCAAATTTTGACAGCTCTTGCAGTCTTTTTCCTTTATGAATCAGAATCATGCATTGTGGTAATTTTGACCACTCTTTACTTTTCTTTAATCTGGAGCATTTCCTTAGTCTTTCCCTGTGATTCATGATCTTGACAGATTGAAGAGTACAGACATTTCATTTGATAGGATGTCCCTCAACCTGGACCTTTATGAGGTTTCCTTATTACCAGACTCAGATCATTCCTTCCTGGCAGGAAGACCTCAGAAATGATGCTGTGCTCTTCCCAAGTTGATCGCACAGTGGAAGCTCAGGATGAGCATCTGTCCTACCCCTGGTGATGCCAACCTTGAGCACTTGGTCAAGTTGCCAGCTTTCTCCACCTTAAAATCACCATTTCCCGCTTTTTGTAATTGATAAAGATTTTATGTTGAGATAGTTCAAGGCTATGCCAAAGGCTTCAAACTCATGAAGCCTCCACTCACCAGCCTTAGCATCTGTTCCTAATTCCTGCCTGAATTAATGACTATTATATGACTGTCCAATGGCAATTTTCTATTTCCATTATTTATCAGTTGGCATTCTAGTGTTGGATAGATTTTTTTCCCCTTCTCCTTCATTTATTTCTTCATTTAATAGTTATTTTTTCATGTAAGTATAGATTTATGGATTCCTATTTTATTCAATGGATTGTGATCTGTTACTATCATTACTCTGATGCTCAGTTTTCCAGAATTGTCCAGCTGGAACCTTTGTAAACTTGCTCCCAAGTCTTTTTGACAATCTTTATATCATTCTTTGAACACTTCCTTACGTTCTATGACAAAAAGATAATCCAAGCCCATATTGTATCTTCCCCACTCAAGTGCTGGAATCAATTGTTTATCTAAGGAGTCCTGGTTCCTCTTAGTGGAAAATGTTATTGGAAACCAAAATCTGCTCTCAGACTGCTCATTGCTACTGGAGTGTCATTGCTTCTAGACTCTCTTGGAAAAGAGAGCTGAACTTCTATATGTATATACATACAGATGCATATATATGTATGTATATATATATATTTATATACACAAATCTATATTTATCATCTATTATCTAAAACTACAAGTTCACTCTAATATTTCCAATTCCAGTTCATAATCTCAGGGTTATTTCCAGCTTTCTCTTTTCTTTCACTTCCTTTGACAGTGAGGAACCTGGCTCTCATTATTGACAATATAGTTACATTTTCTCAAAGTGATTGTCTATAACTAACCTTCTTATCATGCTTTGTTTCTCCTCCACCATCTTCAAGGGAAGGGAAGGAAAATGAAAGCATCTATACTTTTCAGTTTATGGGGCAATTGTGGCCCTGAACATTCAGTAGTACAGTGCATCTCTAGAAGTATTTCCTAATCATTTTACCTGTCTTTCAGTTTCTCTCCACCTCCAGGTTTGGTAGTAGAATGATTATAGAATATTTTGTGGAATTAGAGTATAATGTTTAACAATTGTCCTCAGTCTAGCTACTGTTTCTTCATTTTATCCCCCTTCCCCCTCATCTGTTCTGCCACTGCTGTTGGCTTATTTCTTGCTTGAATTGCTTTAACAGGCTCCTAAATGCCACAGATCTGGTTCCCTTGAAGATCTTCCACATAAACATCAGAGTGATCCTTTTAAAACACAAAGCCGAGTACAACATTCTACTGCTTTAAAATTTCTCAATGACTTCCCTATTGCTCCAGACTCATTAACGTGGTTTATAAGGAAATCTATAACTTGATAGATTTTTGTTTTCTCTCCAAATCCACCTCTAATCACTTTCTTTTCTGAACTTCCTATGTAAGCTACCACAGGTGCTTGTATGGATACAAAAGTCATTAAAAGAGTCCTTTTTGATACCAAGCTTTCTGGAATTGAATTCTCTTTCATTGCCTGATTAAGCTTGTGTTTTGTTTTGTTTTTTTGACCCAGTTAGTATTGCTATGAAACTAACCACTCAAAACTTAGTGATATAAAACAATAACCATTTTAAAGCCAGATTTTGTGGATCCAGATTCAGGAAAGGGCCAGTGGGGACAGTTGTATGCTGGGTCTGGAGGATCCATTTCTAAGATGACTCCTCACATGTCTGGTGCCTGGGCTGATGGCTGAAGAATGGTTTCTGCTGGTAGCTGGACATTTTACTGGCAGCTCAGGAATTCAACATGTTTGTTTCAGCAAACCAGGTGGAAGCTGGTTGGCCTTAGAAGTCACATAGTGTCACTTCCACTGTACTCTATTGATTGTAGCAAGATTCAAGGGAAGGGACATAGATTCTTTCAATGTTTTAAAACTGTTTCCCCTTGGAGGTAAAACGGAGGTACTAGAAGTCTGGGTCAAATGAGTATTTTATAAGGGGGCTAATACACCGTTGATAAATATTAGATATTTTTGTTTTTCAATGACATTTCTGCCTGGAATTTGGGTCCTATTCCTCACTGTCTGATGAAGATGGAGATAGTTCAGCCCCTCTCCCCAGAAGTCTTCTCTCACTCTTAAAAGCCACCTCAGGGCTTCCCTGGTGGTGCAGTGGTTGAGAGTCTGCCTGCCGATGCGGGGGACACGGGTTCGTGCCCCGGTCCGGGAAGATCCCACATGCCACGGAGTGGCTGGGCCCGTGAGCCGTGGCCGCTGAGCCTGTAAGTCTGGAACCTGTGCTCCACAACGGGAGAGGCCACAACAGTCAGAGGCCCGCGTACCGCAAAAAAAAAAAAAAAAAGCTGCCTCAGGAAGTTTCCTGGTTCCCTGACTTCTATAATGCTTTATAAATGCCCATGTATGTGCTTATTTTCCCTACTAATCTGAGGCTTCTAGGGGAAAGACAATACAGTATCTCTAGCATGCAAGGACACAAGACCCTGAAATAGGGTGATCATACATCCAATTTTCCTGGGACATTTCCCTTTTACATCTGCTGTTATAGTACAGTTAGTAGTAGTGCCACATTTTATTCTCAAAAAATTCCCAGTTTGGATGATAAATTATGCAGTATCTGCTCAAAGAGCCTTCTAGAGTCTCAATCATGTTGGTAAAGGAAAGACTGCCCTTGACCCTCTGATACGCTTTCCCATTGTAGCAGCAGTGCTTACGGGTAACACTGGAGCCTGGGAAACTTGCCTCTCACCGAGGGGGTGGGGAGGCTGTGAGGGAAATATGCCTTATGATATCCCAGTGAACCCGCCTGTAGTGCTGAATCACTGGCAGCATTTCCCAAAAGTGAGTTAAGAAACCATTTCCCACTGACTCAAAGGGTGTGGGGCTGTCTGGGCCATACTGACTAGAAAGGAATCACCTGGTTTGCTCTGACTTCCGTTGAAAAGGTAGCGAAAGTCCACTCTGAAACCCCATTCCCTGTTGTTCTCCAAGGGTCTTCCGGTATTGTCTCCTAGATGTCTTTCAGGAAACATTGGCTGGTGAGTGCTCTTAGGTTGTGCTACAGAGGAGTTCGAAATGGAACAAAATTGAATGAGGACTAAACTGTAAATAAGCTAATGCTCAGATGTTTGTACTTACCTGGAAAAACAGGTTTAAAAGATCCAGGAAAGGGCTTCCCTGGTGGCACAGTGGGTGAGAGTGCGCCTGCAGATGCAGGGGACGAGGGTTCGTGCCCCGGTCCGGGAGGATCCCACATGCCGCGGAGCGGCTGGGCCCGTGAGCCATGACCGCTGAGCCTGCGCGTCCGGAGCCTGTGCTCCGCAACGGGAAAGGCCACAACAGTGAGAGGCCCGCGTACTGCAAAAAAAAAAAAAAAAAAAAAAAAAAAAGATCCAGGAAATAGAGCCATAGGTTCACTCAAGAAGGGAGTTTGAAAGAATGTGCCATCACCTCCGATAGTCCTGCCAATTGCCATTTTCAGAAGTGAATGGGGACTTTTTTGGCCTTTTGTTTGGTCTTCTTAATTTTTTAAAGCCCAGTTTAAGTCCTGCTTTGTCCAAGAAACTTTCCTGAGTTGCCACAGACAGCCTCACTTCTCCTTGACCTCGGCTTCTCCCTAACTCACGTTTATTTAAAAAATTTGCTTATCTGGCAATTCTCCTGTAAGGTCAATAACCTCTGATACAGCATTTATGGGTGCCAAGCTCTGTGCTGAGTGCTTTGCCGTAATCATTCCTTCTAATCCCTTACCACCAGGTAAGTACCGTTACCTACATTTTACAGGTAAGGAAACACAGGTAACATTGTAGTATTATTTATGTTATTAGATTACATCGCCTCTCCCCATCTAACTTGTAATCCTCTCAAGAACTGCAAACAGGTTTCTTATCTCTTGGTATCTTAGTTTCCCCACATACAGTAGGAACTCAAAGGAGCAAAGTGTTGATGTTAATGGCCGGTTTTACTTTCTGTCTACTCCATGAAGACGGAATTTTAAATGTAAATACATAGATGTGCTCTACAGGCCACTTTAAAGCCCTAGAAACCTCACATCAAGCCAGGAAAATTAAGTGTGAAGAGCAGGAATAATACGTACGTGGGACTTGCCATTCTGAGAGTCCAATGATGTCGCTTTTGAGTCACAGGAAGCTTTGCTTCAACATTTGTTTAAAAGAGGAAGAAAATGTTGAAAATGTTAGGCACATTGTGACTATTTGAATATTCTCTCCGGTTGATTTCCTGCATTACATCTTTGAAAGTGTCCTGATTTTCATATGTATTCCAGGGCTGAGTGGTATTTCCTGTCTCAGCCTAAAAAATGGGATTTGACTCTTAACAGGAAGTGTCAGTAACAGCATCAGCTGCAGTGACAGAGATGTGGCAGCAGTGACTAGCACATTGTAACACATTTGAATTTTGATCTTAAAATAAGCCACGCTGAATAAGTATGAAAATGTATATGAAATAAGTATGAGTGCCTTATCATAATTTTAAGTCTGATTTTTATTGTCAAGAATGTTTCCATTTAAGAGTTTTTAAACTCTTGCCTTAAAGGGTTGGCCAAAGATCATTTTTGTGTTTTTTATTCTCTTATATCCAAATTGTCAGATATTATGTGTGAAGAGGCCATTCAAGGCAGAATCATGAAAATTACAGATGGAAAATTGGTCATTTATCTTTTTCCTTTTCCAATACAGGCTGCTTTCCTTACAGAATATCTTCAAATATTTTTTCCATCCTTGTTTAGAATAAGGTACACGAATGATGGGGCCATTACAGGTTCCCCTGGGGGGTTATTCCACAGAATAATGGGACTTGCTGTAGGTATATTTTTTACCTGATTTTTAACCTAAACTTTTTTTTTTTTTTTTTTTCCTCAATTTCATTCTGTTACCCCTTGGACCACCTGTATGGTTCTTCACAGAAGGTTGCAGGATGCTCCTTTTGATAGGAATACTCAAAATAATTAAAGGGAGCTAGGTCCATTTATGTTTGATGTGCATAAGTCTGCTTTGTTTATTGTGTACTTACTGACATGGCCTAAGGAGGCATAATGATAGTGGGTGATGCTTAAACATAATCACAGAACTGGATAAGGAAAAGTTCATAAATATTCTTTTAAGTAGGTGTAAAAAATATTAGGCCCCTTCTTTTGGGCATATGCCAGGTCTCTCATTTATGGGAAAATGAATGAAATAAGCAACCTGATCAGTCTGGTCTTGGATTTTCTAGAACTTCTCCAGTAAGTTAGACTTGCATTAGTATGTTCAGTTCGGCTTCATACTCTAGCCATAAACTGGGATTTCCAATATGCCGTATCCCAGAGACACCAACCTTGAGGCTTGATGTGTGCTTTATTGGTCTCTGTGTGTCCATGGCTGAGCCCGTGCCTGGCAGATATCAGGTGCTTTGTTGGATAATTGAATCCAATGAATTATGTACTAATTAGGAAAAATAGTAGTGAGAGCAGCCATGAATCTAGTATTTTTGACATCCAGCGCCAATCATTTTCAAAACCCTTGTATGAAAAATGTATTTCAGTAATAATTGTGCAATGAAATGAGTAATAACAGCCAGAAGAGAAATATAGACAATAAAATTTTGTTAAACTTAACAGATAATCATGCAAATAAATTAATTAAAAATAAAAACAAAACAAATGTTACAGAATAAAAATATTGTAGTTTTATATATATACATGTAAATTAAAATATAATACATTAATGATTTCTTGGGAAAAAGGAAAATATTTCATACTGCCATTTATTCCATTGCTTCCAGAGGCAGTATTGAAGTGACTCAAGTTTGCCTTCTTTGTCTTTACAATCATTGTTTGTTTTGAGTCTGTTGTCTTAAACACTTGAAGCTGTAGCACGCTAGGAATTGGAGATGCTCACTGTCCTCTAGGCAAGCTCAAAGGATTCCAAACCATTTTGAACTTACTCTCTAAGTGAATGTGGACAGCTGAGTCTCTGGGTATACAAATGGAGGTTCCAGAGTACGATGTTTATTTAAGAATAATATGTTTTTATATATATGAAGATTACATATGTATTATTAAAACTCAGCAGTAACCACAGCAATTGCTTAGAACTTGGACCAACGACAGATATTTTAAGTGGGAGGAGTATTTTATCATTGACATTGTTTAGAGTTGGCAGAGCATAGGGAAAATAAAAAGCAGTGTGCCTTTGAACTTGTTATTTCTTTTAGTTAATTACTGAAAAATTCTTAATATTATTTAAAATTTTTAAATTTCTCTACAGACAATGATGACTTGCTTGCACCTGGAGCAGACAGTTCCCATTTCCCTGTCTGGGTTCACCACTGTGGAGGATACTAATTTTGCTTTGAACAAAATTTTTGAAAAAAAAAAAATTAAAAAATCTCAAGTCATCCATTATAGTTTGACTTCCATGGTTTGCAGGTATCCAATGCATATTTTTTGAATGCCTAACGAGGACAGAGAGTGGAGGATGGGTGAAATCCCTCAGAAGGGGGCTGCGGGCATTGGAAAGTAGCAGGCCAGTATCAGGTCCCTGGGGGCAGCAGAACAAGGACATCAGCAATTTAGAAAGGGAAGTGAGCAGTAGAACAAAGAACTGATGTTTTGTTCTGTTGGTGATTGTCATGGGCTGCTGGTGGGAAGAGTAGAAGCAAGAGAGTTTTTCTAGGCTTAACTTCCCATCCCATTCTTTTCATTCTGACCGGGGTTAGCCATACATGTTTTCCCCATTCTATTGCTCAGTTCCTGAGGAAACCCTTCCTACTCTTCCTTCAGTGACTTATCTGCTTCTGTCAATAATCTGGAAATTTTATGGTGAAACTGCAAAATGGTGAAACAGTAAAATGCATCTCAGGTCATGTGGAACATTTGTATGCCAGATGCGTGGTACAAGTAAGGAGTACTTTGCATTAAATTCTTTCTAACATTCTTCTCTTGTCAGGCTCAGTTTTCTCTTGCTGACTTAGAGTCAGCAGGGAAACCTCCAACATCCTTTGTAGGCATTTTTATACACTTCCTCTCCAGTTAGAGCAAGGGTAGCCAAGAAGTACAATTCTCTGAGATGGCTGTTAGCCGTTCTGTTTTAGTCCTCATCACTCTGTCCAAGAGAAATCTATACAAATATATGAGAATGCCCTGTAACCTATTTCATCTTGGCCCCTCCATCTCCTACTCTTTTATCAAAAATAGAATTTCAGCATGCCCATTAGGATGGCTACTATTAAAAAAAAAATAGAAAATAACAGGTGTTGGTGAGGATGTGGAGAAATTGGAAGCTTTGTGCACCATTGGTGAGAATGTAAAATGGTGCAGCCATTATGGAAATCAGTATGGCAGTTCCTAAAAAAATTTAAAAAGAATTAATAGATGTAGCTAGTGGGAAGCTGCTGTGTAGCACAGGGAGATCAGCTCGGTGCTTTGTGATGACCTAGAGAGGTGTGGGTGGGAGACTCAAGAGGGAGGGGATATATGTATACATGTAACTGATTCACTTTGTTGTACAGCAGAAACTAACACAACATTGTAAAGCAATTACAATCCAGTAAAGATGTAAAAAAACATTAAGAAAAGAGTTAATATATGATCCAGCAATTCCCCTTCTGGGCATACACCCAAGAGAATTGAAAGCAAGGAGGAGATATTTGCACACCCATGTTCATAGAAGCATTATTCATAATAGTCAAGATGTAGAAGCTGCCAAGTCTGTTGATGGATGAATGGATAAACAAAATGTGATATATCCATACAATGAACTATCACTCAGTCTTAAAAAGGAAGGACATTCTGACACATGCTATGACTTGGTTGAACTTTGAGAACACTATGCTAAGTGAAATAAGCCAGTCAATATTGTATAGCTTAATTTATAGAAGATACCTAGAGTAGCCAAATTCATAGAGACAGAAGGTAGAATGGTGGTTACCCAGGGTTAGGTTGAGAGGGAAATGGAGAGTTGTTGTTTAATGGGTACAAAATTTCAGTTTGGGAAGATGAAAAAAGTTCTGGAGATGGATAGTGGTGATGATTGCACAACAATATGAATGTGCTTAACGCCACTGAACTGTACAATTAAAAAATGATTAAGATGATAAATCATCTAACGTTACATGTTTTTAACCTCAGTTAAAAAAAGAAAATCTGACATTACACACCTTAATCCCAGAAAACTGCATGTGAAAAATAATTATGGGTATTTTACCACAATAAAAGATAATTAAAAAATAGAATTTCAAGTTTGATTGTTACACATCACTCTTCATATAAGATAACAGAGAGCTCTTTTAGGGGAGTTAGAGTCTGATGGCATGGGCCACATGCTCTAGCTCATCCCAGGCAAGTTTTGAAATAATGCTTGGTGGTTGGCATGGTTTGAGTACAATACATGGTTTAGCGGTATTACCTTGTTCTTTCCAGGTCAAAGAGAGGAACAGAAGAGTAAATCAGAAAAGGAAATGGCCACCACTGTCTAATTAGATGGTGCCCTCTGAGATGGAGAGATTACATCCCCAGCTCATCTACATCATGTTTAAAGATCTGAATGTTCACTTCAGCTCCTGTTGCATCTTAGTGGAGGCTGCTTGTGCAAAATAATGTTTGGCAAAATAAAGTAAGCAAAGTGGATGTCATGTGAATTCAAAGCAAAGTTGGGAAGAACAGAAACATTCAAAACCTACAGTGGGATATCCACCTTTTGACATTTAGGTTACCAGGCCAGAGATGGCATGGGATATTAGTAAGAGAAAGCTATGATTACTTTGGAGACTATTGGGCAGTAAGAAATAGCAATAATGATGCTTTGAATTAAGCCATTTCTCCCCCGGGCTCACATATGCAATAATTTCTTTTCACAATATACTGAGAAACCAGGGAGGAATGTGTATTATTATCTCCAGTTTATAGTTATAGAAGGTGAAACTGAGGCACAGAGAAGTAATCTGAGTTTGAAGCAGTGTCTCATTGGCTGCGTAGCAGTAGAAAACAGGATTAGTTTCGCGATCTCCGGGCCTCCTGTCTATAAATAGCTTGCCTTCTGTTCTGTTGATCCTGCCCTACAAAGCTGCACCCCAGTGTCCCCAGACATGGCAACAGTTGGCTCCCCAAATAAGCTTTTAAAGCGGAGAAGCCATACAAGAAGGCTGGGAACTTTAGGCCCCTCCAGAGGCTAGCAGCTGTGTGGATGACCATCACATAACTTCAGTGTTGGCTCATGAACCTCAGTTTCCTTCACTGTCACATTTCTCTGTTTCTAACTTCCTTTGAGCAGGGAGAAAAGACAACTGGAATTTCAGTGAACTCCATTTTCTTGGCTTACAAGTCACAAGGTCCAGTTAAGTGCCACCCTGCATAAGTGGCTCCTTTGTGTTGAGGGAGAGACCACCCCCTGACCCAGAGATGCGGTTTTGCAACACGCAGATGGACATTTCCAGAAGTCCTCATCTGGAGCAGCTAAATGTGACTGAGACAACACAGTCCCACAGACAAAGGTCAGACCTATTTTCATCTCTGAGTGCGGCTATTACTCTGGGACAAGGCCCTTCTTGTCTGATTTCCTGCTATTTTCAGTGATTCACAAGCCTGAATCTCTTTCATCTGGGAGTGCAGAGACCCATCCCCCCTTTAGATTTGTTTGTGAGTTAGAATAGTTCCCATCCTCAGTCTTCTCAGAGTGTCTTCTTGCAGCAGCCGTAGAATTCCTCCGGCTGTGACCTGGAGGAGTCCCTGGGAGGGAGAGTCAGGGCAGCTTGGAATGCAAGCCCAGGGGAGGAATCCGGAGTGTAACAGGAAGTGGGGCTGCTGATTGCTTGCCCAGAGGCTCAGAGCCCATAGATCAGTGGGGCTGACTCATCTGACAGTGCTCTGGGAGGCTTCTGCAACACAGCCTCACAGAGGCTTGCCCTGTACTGTCTGCTGAGGTGTACGCATCGTGCAGGTGTTTCAGTCCAAGTCCAGTCACTATAGAACCCAATGCAATTAGGATGAAAGACGCTCCTTTAGTTTCTTGATGACACAGCCCTCATGTTCTGTAATTACTGGTCCATTTGGATTGATAACCCTCACATTTATGGGTTATTTCTCCAAAGTGAATGCTGCAATATAAAAGCCTGCTTATCCGGTTATCCTGTGGCTTTTGAGTTTGCTAGTTCCCTCTTTTCTTTAAAAAAAGAAATTTTAATAACTTTATCTACTGTGGAAACATCTCAAATCACTGCTTCTTAATTGTTTAATACCTCAGTTTGATGTAGACAGAGAAGAGTTAGAGAAATGTAGCCAAAGCTAGCCTTCAGGGAATCTGCCCAGAGTAATAATAATAATGATGAGTTGACACTTGTTGATTCTGTACTCCTTGCCAGGTACTATGCAAATGCTTTACACATATTCTCTAACTTAATCTACATAAGAATCCCATGAGATCATTTTACTGAGGACAAAACAAGGTTTAGGGAAGTTAGGTAATTTTCCCTAAATCACACAATTAGTTTGTGGATAGAGCTAAAATTCCATCTCAGATCTTCATGCTGCTCAACACAATAGAACAATTTTGCTGAAACTTTGAAAATAAATGTTGGATCTTCCCTAATGTCATGGTCTTTGTGGATATCATAAAATTAAAGACCTTCTAAATTTTCTTCTCATTCTTTTTAAAGAAAAGGTCCCTGAAGTCAGTGAGAAACTTTGGTGAGTTGCCCTTTTCATTTGTTTATAAGAGGAAACGTTAACTTCTGTGATTGTTCCACACATTCTTGCCACTTCCCTAAATCAAAGAAAAAAAGAGCCACAAAACATGGCTGTAATGCCTGTTTTCATATCAGAAGGTCAAAAAACAAAGATCCATGAGGAAATAGTGGGAAGAGAGTATTGTCACAAAAACACCAGAAGTTGCATAAATAAATAGTTTTGAGGGGGATGGAGAGAAGAAATTAACATTTTGTTTCTGAATTCTGATCCAAATCTAATGTTTTCAGAAGTAACAATTCATCCCACAAAAGACTGAAGGCTTTTGGATTTGGTTGTATCAACACTCCACCCACAAAGTAAAATTAAGAATTGATTACACCCCGCCCCTTCTCTCCTGTGGTCAAGCAAGCAGCAGAATCCATTACTTTTGCTGTGGACTTTGTCTACACCCCAGAGCAAGGTGGAGAGATAAGCCAATTATCCAAATTTTCAAGTCAAAGAAAAAGTAATTTGGCTTTAATTATCTGGTAGAAAGTGTTTGGAAACCTGAATTATTTGCACATATTTTTATCTTTGCTTGATATAAACCGAGTGACTTTGTGTTTAGGCCATTTCAGTTGATAGTTATTCAAGATTTCCTAGTTACTGGACTTGTCCCTGCTCATGTGAAGAGAGGTAGCTTCATGTTCCACCGGGAGAGAAGGGCTGAGATCAGAGATTTGGTTTTTAGGTCACTGCCAACACTGAAAAAGGATGCAAACAGGGCTTCTCAGCCCCAGCTTTGCATGGGAATCACCTAGGGAGCTCTTAAAAGTGTACCAGTGGCCCTGGTCCCATATAAGGCCAACCAAGTCAGGATCTTTGGGGTTGGAGCTGAGGCCAGGATATTTTCTAAAAGCCCCCTTGTGATTTGAAAGCATCCATGGTTGAGAATCATTCGATTCATCATGGATATTATCATTCTGATGATGATAAGTATAAAAAAGATGGAGAATACTTCAGTTCCATTGTCCAAATGATCCACAGACATTTGATTTTTAAGAATATCAAAAAGAGATAAGGCAAAATCGCAGCATAAGTTTATCTTCTTGACCTTTCCAATGGCACTGTGGTCTCGTATACCTGTCTCAAATAAAATATGCCTTATAGTTCTCAAAGTTAGTTATGAAAGCAAATTCTAAAACAGAAAACTCTTTCAGAAAGATGAGAAAGAAAAATCCCTATCTGATGAGTACTACCAAATAGAGAACAACATTGACAAAAACCATACTTTTAAATGATTCAGGAATCACCTTCACAAATCTTTTGGCTTTATATTTTACTATTCGCACAGGCACGATTATTTTCCATACCCATTTGATGGTTTAAAGAAGTAGTAGTTTTCAAACTTTATTGTGCATCTAAATTACCCAGGGCACTTGGTAAAATCCAGGTTTCTGGGCTCCATTCCTGTGGTTTCTGGTTTGATGGGTCTGGGGTAGGGTCCAATAATTTGCATTTCTAGTAAGTTCCCAGGTGAGGCTGGTCCTGGGACCACAGCAAACTAAAGTAGAACTTGAACACCTCTCCCTAATAGCTCATTATAAGTTGTGAAGAATCATGTGAATATTTACTTTAGTATTATTTTTATTCCAAAATGGATTTGAACGATTCTCTAAAAGTATACATAATAGGTTAAATTTTTAAATTTAAAAAAAGGTAAGGAAATTAGGGTGAAAAGTAAAGTTTGAGTAGTAAAATAAAATCAAACAGCACATACATATAAAAGGTATTTTAAAAAGTAAGATACAGAAAATGAAATATATTTTACTATTTAACAAAATATACATTTGAGAGTATCAATTCTATATAGCAAATCTTATATCATTCCTGAGCTTTTACTTACTTCTGAATTCCTTTGAAACTTAGATAATATAATATTTAGCTATTCTAAAGTAAAGTAAAAAAGGAAAATTGCCTGGCCAATCCTAGGGATACTGGCTAATGATGTGAGATTCCATTTGGCTCTTCCGTATATGCATAGACTGCTTTCAAACAGAATACAGTAAAATGAAACGAGGGTGACATGCCTGGTTTAGTTAATAAAACTGTGTGTACAGTAGATAACTAAACTGAAGAAATGATTTAGAGGCTTGAAATGTTTAGATTCATTGTCTACACAGGAACACAAAATCAAAAGCAGGAGGCAGTCTGAGCAAATGAAGCAAGTCAGGTGGAGACTGTGGTCCCCTGACATGGCGCCCTGTCTAACGGGAGCACGTGGCCCTGTGCTGTCGGATAGTTGATTTATTGAGAGAAGCTAGGGCAAATTTTTATACAAAATGTTATGAATTTTAAATGTTGACAACAAATTCAATTAAAATAAATAACACTATGTGAGTCAAACAAAATAGATTTGGGCCAGATTTGGCTTTGCTAATCTGAAAACTTGTCTTCAGGAATTAATTTTTCCTGGTTAATTACCAACTCCTCTTTGCATTCTGAGTAGGTTTCTACCCAGGCAGCTAACTGAAGCAGAGCCAAACAAATTACTGACTGCTATTTGCATGGCTTTCCTTTAACCCACTGGTTCTCAAAGTGAGGTCCTAAGTTGTATTAGCATCTTCTGGGGACTTGTAGAAATGCAAATTAGACTTGCCCATCCCAAATGGGCTAATTTTATATGGCCTGCCCCAATTTTACTTAGTCAGAAACTCCGGGAATGGAGCCAGAAATCTGTTTTAACGAGCCCCTCCATGTGATTCTCATGCCCACTAAAAGTTGGAGGGCCCCAATTTACTTGAAGAGAATTTAAGGCAGCCTCATTAAACCAGAACAGATCTACTGGGTTGGTAATGAGATGAATACCTTACCAGCATCCAGAGCCAGAGCGTTCTGGTTATGCGACATTCCAAATGGTGCTGGGTATCATTACCCTGTTAATAGATACTCTGATATATTTCATTTAAAAAGATATAATTCCAAAGTAGCATGGAGAGTCTCATTTGAAAAGTTTGCTAAAGAATATCTGTCAGCTTAGGGATTGTATCAATGGTTATTTACTCTCTCTTACCAACTGCTCCAGTTGTTGTGCTTGGTGTCAGCTGAAAATATTCTCACTTCCTTTCTCACTCACATTTACCAATTTTCTGAGGGTCACCAGAATGTGAGTATAGTTATAAATCCTTGTAACTAGCCTTTTAATGGGAAAACAGCTTCAAATATACAAATAAGAGTCAAGATCTATCTATAGAAGAACATTTATTCTCAATAAAAGAGAATTTAATCTTAAATCAGTATATTTACTAATATCCAGATGTGTGGTAACAAATACCAACATTTCAACTGCACATGCTATTTTCTTCCCTATATTTGACATTTTGTAGTTAGCTGGAGCAGTATAAGAAGCACTGGTGGGCACTAAGGAAGCTTGGTTTCTTCATGTCTGTCCCTATCCCTCCACGTGCCTTGGACGGGTCGTTTGTGACTTCCCTTTTCTCAGCCTGTAAAAGGAAAGCCTTGCACTGTATGATCTCTGAGAGCCTTTCAGCTCTGAAAACATTCTGTGATATTTAAGGCTTATTGTCATGTGGGTTACTAGTCTTAGCTGAAGCTTCTTTAGTTGTTTGGCTGTATGTGGATTGTATATTCACGTGCATTCCATTTAAATCACATGCTCTGAGCTCATTTACTTGAACTTTTATAGTAATACTTAAGCATTTATATATTGCTTTTTATCTTCAAAGCACTTAACATACTTAAGAATCCTTCCAGCAACACTTTGAGGTAACTAAGTATTATTAAAATAGAAAGAGGAAGAGGGTGAGGGAGAAAGAGAGAAAGAAGGAGAAAGAGAGAGAGAGAAAGAGAATTGTAAGTCATTTAATGATTTGTCTCTGGCTAAAGGAAGAGAATATACCAGGGCAGCACAATTAGAAATTTAAAAAAATATTTTTTTAAAAAGGGGGGTGGGGCTTCCCTGGTGGCACAGTGGTTGAGAGTCCGCCTGCCGATGCAGGGAACGCGGGTTCGTGCCCCGGTCCGGGAGGATCCCACATGCCGCGGAGCGGCTGGGCCCGTGAGCCATGGCCGCTGAGCCTGCGCGTCCGGAGCCTGTGCTCCGCAACGGGAGAGGCCACGACAGTGAGAGGCCCGCGTACCGGGAAAAAAAAAAAAAAAAAAAGGGGGGGGGCGGTGGTGGGGAGGAAGAGAGAATATACCAGGGCCAGAATGAAAACTGCTTCCCTGCTTCATATTAGACTTGGTATGAAACTTTTCTTCCACCACACGTTCTTAGGGTTTAGAATCCTCCCCGCGCTGCTCTAGGATCTCCTCGAATCTTTGTAGCCCGAAGGCATTTTGATGCCGGCTGCCTCCTTGGAGGGCAGAGGCCACATCTTGCACGAGTGCTCAGTTCATAACTGAAGTTTGCTGTTGGTGATGGTGTTATGGGTCCTTTCCTATTTTAAGCTGATGTAACCAAAAGCAGAAGGAAAGGAAGTGAAGGCTTCTGTTGTAAGGAAGCAACAAATCCATGGAGTAGATGCTGGGGCTGCTAGCTTGCAGGTTTGCGGTCTTAAATTTTCCTTGTTGCTTACCAGAGAGCAACGCCTTTTAAAATAATGCCAAACACACGTGGAACTTTAGTAACCTGTACTCTTTAACGAAAATGTAACTCTGAGCAGGGTGTATAATCAAAGACCTAATAATGAACATATTGCTTAAAATTTTAAAGTTTGGTTTGAGGATGCATAACGCTGACACAGGAAGAACAGTGTGAATGGAGAGAGAGAGGATGTGCAGAGGGATGGCAGGGAGAAAAGGGCGAAGGGGAGGGAAAGGAAGGTGAGTTCTCTGGAGGAGACTCTGCACAAGAACTTCAGCTACCACCACAGTGTCCTCCAGACATGTTCAAAGACAGGAAGACCAGTGCTGAGAAATGAACGTCAGAAGTACCCGCATGAATGCGTCTCTTGTATGAAGTTAGATGGCTTTTAGCATAATGCTATGTATTTTACTTCAGAAATTAGATCAGATTAGACTTTTTTTTGCTATCCACTTTAATCCAAGAACTCATTTCTTTGTAAATTTCTAATGCCCCATATAACAATTTTAGAGGTGTTTTATGGTTATAGAAATTTGTGAAACGGCTGCTTAAGCTATATTTATACATAAGCTTATATGCTCCGATTAAAAAAATAGTAACACACGAAAAACAACCCGAAGCTAGTTCATCAATATTTAATGATGAGATTAAAAACTGGAGCTTCGCTGAACCGTGTTTTTAAGTTGGACAGTCTTCTCCTGACAAATATTTCAGATGGCCTGCCCTGGGACTTGGTATAACTGCCTTGCTCACACTGTTGTAAAAACATGCATTTGCCTCAGAAAGTAGTTTCCTGTTTTCATATTTATTGGCTCACTGAATTTTATTTTCCAAAGTACTGAAATTTACTATCAGATGAAAAGTCGGCATAGAGGACGGCGCTGGGCGTGGCCTCCTGTTTGTTTCTGGCTGAGCTGCTCCTGGTGCTGGCACTTCCCTGAGGTCCCAGCAGGTATTATTCCTGGAGCTCATCTTCCCAGGTTCTGAAATGTGAGGTTTTCTGTTGATAGAAGGTCAGTAGGGCTTTGAGGCGACTCCCTTTCTCATGCTGGTCTACTCATGACAAACCTGTTCATGCAGACTTAGTAATTTGTACTGTGAAATGGAGATAGATAGTTCGTTTTTGGAATTGGTCTGGGATTCCAAAAAAAGGATTCCTGGGTCTCAAGACATCCTAGGTCAGTAACCGGAAGATTTCTGGTGGTGAAAACAATCACCACATAATGAAGGAAGCTGGCCAGTCTTGGGGGCTCTTTTGTCCAGGCAGTTGTAGAGCCAGGGAAATTGTCCTGTCTTCATAAGTGATTGGAAGTCACTTGAAGTCCTCAGAAGGTCCCTCTTCCTTACACAATGCTGAAGGAATACTCGTAAATTTTTACTTTGCAATTCTTATTTTTCTTGACAGTGCAGCTATCCAGGTGGAAGTGATTTCTCTGTGCTCTGAAAATCTGTTCCTTAACAGCTTACTACATTCTACTTTGTATTTTGATGAACTGTCTACATAACTTGTTTGCTGTATTAAACTTAAGTTCTTTTTGGTAGGAATCATATTCTATTAATTTCTATATCTCTTTGTGCCTATAATTCTGCCTTGCACTCCATAGAAATTCAATATGTAGGACTTATCTATTTGTTGTATGTATGTATTCTACTTATTGCCAGGCCCCCCTTATTTTTTCTTTTTCACCAAATAGTTTCTTCTACGAGGTACCTGGATAATGATCTGACTAGAAAATAATCTCTACCCCTAGTATTTAAAATATATTGTCATGGATCCACAATAATTTCCAAAGAAACACAGCACAGTCCTCCTCCTATATAGCCATCAAGTGTGAAACCATGTGGTTGGAAATAGATTTTCTAGCTAATACAGATTCCCCCTCACCAAAAATGCAAAATGCCATTATTTCTTCAGACACTGTGGGAAATGTATCAGAATACCAAAATATAAATTGCTATATCCTGAAATTCTTCTCATATAGTTACTGTTAAGAGGGTACCAGGAAATAGGTCCCATATATTTAAAATGTGTTAGAACATGCTTTTTGGGATTTTGCCTAGCAGCATTGTGAGATGCAATTCAATTCAGCCCACAATACTTCTCTAGAGTGAGTTTTTTTTTTTTTTTTAACTGAGGCTTAGGGGTCCTGGGCAAGTCCCTTAACTGCTTTGAGCCTCAGTTTTTTAAAAAATTAATTAATTTATTTATTTATGGCCGTGTTGTGTCTTCGTTTCTGTGCTAGGGCTTTCTCTAGTCGTGGCGAACAGGGGCCACTCTTCCTCGCGGTGCACGGGCCTCTCACTATCGCGGCGTGGCCTCTCTTGTTGCGGAGCACAGGCTCCAGACGCGCAGGCTCAGTAATTGTGGCTCACCAGCTCAGTTGCTCCGCGGCACGTGGGATCTTCCCGGACCGGGGCACTAACCCGCGTCCCCTGCACTGGCAGGCAGATTCACAACCACTGTGCCACCAGGGAGCCCTAGAGTGAGTTTTAAGAAGAAAAAAAGAAGAAAAATATCTAAGGCTCTACTTATTAATGCCAAGTAGACTTTGAAAACTAACTTATCTAATTTGCTTTCCTAATTCTAATTCACTGACCCTTTAAATAGGTGACACTCTTCCATGGTTCAAAAACTGAAAGGAATAAAAACCATTTGGAGATGTTTCCTATCCTTATCCTTGTCTTCCTGCCCCCCATCCCTATTTTTTTTTTAAGTAGTAGTTTCTATTTTTTTTTTAATGTATTTATTTAATTTATTTATTTTTGGCTGTGTTGGGTCTTCATTGCGTTGCGTGGGCTTCTCATTGTGGTGGCTTCTGTTGTTGCAGAGCATGGGCTCTAGGCGCACAGGCTTCAGTAGCTGTGGCTCACGGGCTCTAGAGCACAGGCTCAGTAGTTGTGGCGCACGGGCTTAGTTGCTCCGTGGCATGTGGGATCTTCCCAGACCAGGGCTCAAACCACTGCATTGGCAGGCAGATTCTTAACCACTGCACCACCAGAGAAGTCCCCCTATTTTTTTTTTTTAATTAAACAATATTGCTCAGCAATCTTCTCATATTGTGCATAAAGAGTTTTCTCATTCTCTTTTATTGCTACAGAGTATTTGTTTGTAAGGATGTACCACAATTAATATAAAGTCTTCTACTGGTATATGTTTAGGTTGTTTCCATTATTTTAGTATTATAAACAATTATTCAATGAATAAATTTGTACAAATGTCATTTTGCAAATTGGCAAGTATATTAGTCAAGTAAATTTTCAGAAATAATATTACTGGATAATTTTCTCTGTGCATTTATTAATTTGTTAATATTGACAATTGTCATCATAGAGATTTTTGTCTAAATTTACACTCCTATAGGTATATTTTCAAGTCATTGAATTTTTGCCAATCTCCTTGATGGAAAATAATATCTGAGTGTAATTTTAATTTGTATCTCTCATAATGAGTGAGGTCAGTATCTATTCATATGTTTAAGAGTAATTTATAGTTCTACTTTTTGAACACACTGTTCATATAATTTGCCCATTTTTGGGGTTGCCTTTTTTATTATTGATTTTTAGGAGCTCTTTATATATTAGAAAAATTATTTTTCAATTTAACTTGAAAAAAATTTTTGCCAGTTTGTTAAATGACTGGCTTGCGTATGTGTGTGTCTATGTTTCAGAATTTCTTTTAAATGTTGTTGAACTTATCAGCTTCTCTTATGGTCTCTAAATTTTGAGCCATATTTTAAAAGCCTTCCACACTCCAAAGTTAAAAATACTCTTCTGTGGTTTAATTTTTCATATTTAAATCTCTTGGGAATTTACTCTTGATCCCTTGGGAATTTATCTTGGTGTATAGTGTCAGATATAGGTCAATAAATTATCTTTTGACATAATCAGAAAAACTAAGATAAAACCTTCCTATAGTTTGGAATAAGAACTGAATCTGTTTACTAAATAATGGCTCAGATTGGTTGTCTACAATAGTTACTCAACCAAAACTCCCTTTTACTGCATATTATCTGTATAACTTCCAGCTTTTCCAAACTCAAGATTCCAACTTTGAATTAACAAAGAGGAGTAACCCCTCATAAGACAAGCCTAATTAATCATATTATATAATTATTCAGCATATAATGAATGCCTTTAAAGGTCTATAGCACTAAACACAATAAATTACTTAGTTTGAGCTCCACATTCAAATTCCAATAGTCTAACATGACTATTAGACTAAGATCAAGTTCACCCAAAAGTGAATACAGAACATTGAATTAGATCTAGAACATCTATATCATATAGTTCAAATGGGGTAAAAAGGTCCAAAAACGAGCATAATCATTAGATAAAAGGTTCTAATTCTAACGGGGGGGGCTTACTGAAGACATACATTTTGACAATACTTCTGAGGAAAATGGCTACAGGAGCAAATGGAATAGGGGCACAAAGTTCCCCTGTAGTAGAAAGAGCTTCTTGAAGCTCCTGGACAGATTTTTACTGGAGAAGGGCAAAAAACAGGTGTGACTTGTTGACAGAATTTGCCATCACTTTTAAAGGCCTACTTAGGGAAACCAAGTGTGAAAGAGCCCATATGTTCCAAAGATAAGACTCTACAATGGAGCTGTTGCTAGAATCCTGTATCTCACCCCAGATAACAGGCACTTGAAGATGACCAGGCCAACGACAACAGATGAAAAAGGGCAAACCTCACTCAGTCTGCAACTCCACATCACCCAGTTCACGTCAGGAGGAATGGCTCCTGGTTGGTGTGGTCACTAATGACCACAATGAGTATGCGTTTCATAGGTTGTTAGTAGCCTGTTAGTTGCCCTCAGCATATAAGGAATGAATAATTGGACAAAGCTGTAGTCTTGGGGTAAATTGCTTTTGCAAATGTTCTAAATATCTCAGTAAAATATTCTGTGTAGATATTTTACATTGGGCATTTCAGGAGTTCTGAAATATGGAGAGAACGCTGGACTGCATGTTAAAAGGACTGAGATTTAGGGCTTCCCTGGTGGCGCAGTGGTTGAAAGTCCGCCTGCCGATGCAGGGGACACGGGTTCGTGCCCCGATCCGGGAAGATCCCACATGCCGCGGAGCGGCTGGGCCCGTGAGTCATGGCTGCTGAGCCTGTGCTCCACAACGGGAGAGGGCACAACAGTGAGAGACCCGCGTACCATTAAAAAAAAAAAAAAAAAAAAAAAGAACTGAGATTTAATTCTGGTTCTGCTATTTAGCTGCCTAGTTGTGTAAACTTGAGCAAATCACTTATCCTTTGTGGTTCTGTGTTCTAAATTATTCAGCTTTGCTCTAGGGATAAATAACTGTACAATCTCAGGGGCTTACAACAACAGAAAATAAACAGTTTTTCACATTCTTGACATGTGAGAAGATGGATCATATGCATGTCTGCTTCCAGTGTCCTCTTCATTCCAGCCTGAAGGAGCTGTCTCCTCCAGGACATGTGAGTCTGTGGCAGAGGGAAAAGAATAGGGAGCTGGCAAAACCACATGATGACTGTTAAAGCTTCTGCTTGGCCACAGCATATACAAACAATGTCCCTTCACGTGCCAGTGGCCAAAGCACACGACCAAGCCCAATGTCAGTGGGGTAGAGGTATATACTTCTGTACGAGGCATTGCATGTTACATTGCAATGGGTGGAATGAATTAATCCTTTCATATGAAAGGGAAATGAATATTTGGGAACAGAGGTACAATCTATTCCAAGTTCTAATCATAATTTTATCACTGCTTCCTGAATATGCAACACAATACTCTCTCTGATCTTCAGCTATTAAATGGGGGACTTAAATGATCTCCATCATCCTTTCTGTTCTGAAGTTCTATGATTCTGGGAAATAGTCATTTCTATTTGCTGTCAGAATCTGGCTACAAGAAAGGAATGTTGCTTCTGGACTCTGATGCCCTAAAGGCAGGGCTCTCCATTCTATCTCTGCTCCTTTGAGTGCCTAGGATGAATGACAGGTATAGCTGGTTACAGTTAACTGGATTATCTCATTTCACTAGGTGATAACTGATGGAGTTTGGATTAAAACCCAGAGTTGTTGGATTCTCTAAGCTCAAATATTCTAGTATGTTTAGGTCTGAATTTCCCAAATTCATTTGTCAGTACAATACTTTTAAAAGTATAACATAGTGATGGGATGGCAACTGGAGGTCATGAGAAATAGACTTGGATTAACAGAAATCATTAAAGGGTCTCATGAAAAAATTAATTTCAATTAGAAGCTATCAGCATTTGATTTATATGCAGATATACAATTGATGTTGGGTAACATCAAAAATACATGCTGAAATAATGAGATACTTAACATAGACTGTTAATAATAATAGAAGACAGAGTTTGGCACCAGCTGCTGGGTAGGTACAGCTTGCGTAGCAATGGCAGACCTGACATCACATGATCTTGACTGTTACATCATTTCACTTGACTGTTTGACATTCTTGCCACACTCTTTTTAAAGGGAAATTATCACACACAAAAAAGGGATACCTACGTGTTTGATATTTCTCTTATACATCTTCGCGAGTAATTTGAGAGGAAATATTGCTAATGCTGAGAAGGTTTTGTTTTGTTTTCTTCTGTGGAACTCCCATTAATATCTCACAGAATGCTAGCGAGGTTTACTTTGCTAAAAGATAAATGGAGGCATGTTAGAAATTTTAAGAGTTCGTTTGAGCAAACATCCATTCAAAGTGGGCAGCTCCACACGGGAAGTGGTTTGGAACACTCCACAGACAGGAGCATGTATTATTGGACATTGTGGATGAGTATGAACAGAAGTGGGTCTCAGTGAATCCCGGCTGTATACCTCCATCTGATGAAAACAGGTTTTTTGCGGGGGTGATGAAATGAACCATGAGTTAACATTTGCCCTCTCTTTTTGGAGATAAAGTATAAGATGACTTTAGAGTTCACAGCTAGTAGCCCTACAACATGTAGGTAGAATCAGAGGTGCAACACATGTATCCAGGTTCCTTTATTAGCATTGCTTAGCTTTGAAAAAAGTATATATATATTAAAATATATAATAATAAAATATAGTAAAAATATTTTTTTTTCCACCAGGAGATATATGCTGTAAATCTAGAGAGAGTTTTGGATCAACTTTAAAAAAAAAAAATATTCATTTATTTAGGCTGCGCCCAGTCTCAGTTGCAGCACAGGGGATCTTAGTTGCGGCATGCATGGTCTTTAGTTGCCGCATGCCTGTGGGATCTAGTTCCCTGACCAGGGATCGAACCAGGTCCCCCTGCATTGGGAGTTCGGAATCTTAGCCACTGGACCACTGGGGAAGTCCCCAGAATTTTAGATCAACTTTTAACTAGAATTACTTATTTCCTTTTATTCAAATCATGGGCTACATACTTGTGAACATTTCACTAAAGAGTGATGAGGACGAAAGATATATCTTCTTTGACATTATTCTAAAGATTGATAGGATTTTAAGCTTCTGCCGGGAATTGAGCCGTTGGTTGCCTGCAGGCAAGTAGATAACCTCTCAAGATGTTTCTCTGGTATGACTTCTGATGTGCAGAGGTAGGAAATGTTATTTACAGGAGAAATGATTGCGTAGAATGACTTTTAAAAAATAACAGCTTTGTTTGTCTATAATTTAGATACGTGAAATGCACATCTTTTAAAGAATACAGTTTAATGGTATTGTATTAGTATATTTACAGCATTATACAACCATCATCACTAATTTAAAACATTTTCATCACCTCCAAAAGAACCCCCTTACATGTTAGTAGTCACTCCTCACCCTTCCCCATCTCCATCCCTGGCAACCACTTATCTTTCTATCTCTCTGGCATAGGTATGGGCTATACCCAGAATGGGCACTCGATTAATTATATATATATAAACATGTGCACATTCTCTCTCTATATAGACATACACACAAATACACAATACGTGCATACACTTATGTACATTTATATGTATGTACAAAGACTTTGTATGAGAAACTCTTTTAGATTGCAAAAATGGAGACACAGGCATTCAGGCATTCATGTGCATTCAGGTGTTAGAGACAGCATCAGATGCCACAGGTTAAGGTCTCAGTCCTACAAGATTCCCCCTCCCTGCTCCCCTCCCAGCACACACACTTCAGACTCCTATGGCAAGTCCAGGTTGTCATCTGTGATTCTGACCCCCATTGACTATGAAACAGGAGGAAAGGGAGTTGGGCACAACCTTCAGAAGAATGACATAGTCATGGAGGATATGACAAAACCTGGTTAGAACCAATTAGGCTCAAGATGGTGAAAGATTTGACTTCCAGTAAACCTCGAACCTCATTATATATGCTCATTGCAATACATTAGCATATATGCTAAATGACACACCCACCAGTGCCATGACGGTTCCAAGGCTGACCATAAAAGGCCAAAAATTGGGTGGTGACCCAATTCCTGGAAATCGCCACCCCTTCCCCTGAAATAGTTGGAATAATCCTCCCACTCGTTAGCCTATGAAGTTACCCAGACCATAAAAACTAACCATGCCATCTTTCAGGTCTTCTCTCACCTTTTGAACAGACCGCATTCTGTCTATGGAATGTGTATCTCCCAGGGCCTCTCGCTTTCTGAGATGGTCCATGCTTTGTTTATGAAGTGTGTATGTCTCTCAATAAATCTACTTACCTATCACTTTCCCTCTCACTGAATTCCTTCTGCTCTGAGACATAAAGAATCTGAGCTTCAGTAAGTCCTGAGACCAGGTGTGCGATTTCAATTAAAAGACTTGAGCCCATGGGTTCAAGTCCCAGTCTAAGTTCTGGCTGGGTTCGAATCCCATCTGAGGTTATGAGGTTTCAGCTGTAGATGAGAGGTTCCCACAACTCCTTCCTTGGGTTCCATTAATTTGCTAGAGTGGCTCAGAACTCAGAGCAACATTTTACTTACTAGATCACCTGATTATTATAAAAGGATATAACTCGGGCTTGCCTGGTGGCACAGTGGTTGAGAGTCCGCCTGCCGATGCAGGGGACACGGGTTCATGCCCCGGTCCGGGAAGATCCCACATGCTGTGGAGCGGCTGGGCCCGTGAGCCATGGCCGCGGATCCTGCGCGTCCGGAGCCTGTGCTCCGCAATGGAAGAGGCCACAACAGTGAGAGGCCCACGTACCCCCAAAAAATAAAAAAATAGATAAAAATAAAAAAAATAAAAGGATATAACTCAAGAATAGGCAGATGAATAGATAGCTAGTGGGAAGCAGCCACATAGCACAGGGAGATCAGCTCGGTGCTTTGTGATCACCTGGATGGGTGGGATAGGGAGGGTGGGAGGGAGGGAGACGCAAGAGGGAGGAGATATGGGAATATATGTATATGTATAATTGATTCACTTTGTTATAAAGCAGAAACTAACACCATCGTAAAGCAATTATACTGAAATAAAGATTAAAAAAAAAAAAATAGGCAGATGGAAGAGATGCACAGGGCAAAGTATGTGAGAAGGGATGCAGAACTTCCATGCTTTCTCTGGATGTACCACTCTCCCAGAATCTCCATGTGTTCACCAGCCCAGAACCTCTCTGAACCCCATGCTTTCAGCTTTTTATAGAGGCTTCATTACATAGGTGCAATTGATTAAATCATGGGCCATTGGTGATTGAACTCAGTCTCTAACCCTTTTTTCTTCTCCCCTCCCCAGAGGTCAGGGAGGTGGGACTAAAACTTCCAACCCTCTTATCACATGATGGGTTCCTCCAGCAACCAGCCCCCATCCTTAGGTGCATCTCAAAATTGCCTCATTAACATAAACTCAGCTGTGGTTGAAAGGGGTTTGTTATGAATATCAAGGTCCTCCAATCTCTCTTATCACTTAGGAAATTCTAAGAGTTTTAGGAGCTCTGTGCCAGCAAAGGGGATGAAGACCAAATATATTTATAATAAAAAACAAAATTACAGCCATGGAACCATCCCTCCTCTGAGTTTGACTCTTTATCATATCGCTTAACAGCTTTGCTCAGGTGTTTCCCCATTTTAAAAATAAGGATGATAATAGAACCCACACCATAGGAATTATGGGAAGGTTAGATCGAAGGACACATGTGGAGAACAGAGAGCAACGCCTGACCTACAGTAAGTGTTATTTAGATGTTAACTATTATTACTGAATTTTAATATATCTCTCCCGACTCAACTATTTGATCATTTTTTGAAAGTAACTGACTATTGGCTCTGTTAGTAGTTTATACAACAGGGTGACTCAGCTTAAATCAATGAGCCACAATTTCTCTCTACTCCACTGTCTACATTATGAGTTGTATTGCCTTTTCTGTGGTTTTCTCTGGGCTTCCTCATCTCTCCACCAACCACGAACTCTTACCTTCTCTAACCTGTAACAGAAAATCTGACAGATTTGACAAATACTAATAGAATAGAGGTGTCTGTGTTGAGTACAACGTCAACTGTAGTTCTGAACCAGGCTATGGAAGCAGGTCCACACGACACGGAGCCTGGCTAAGAACACACACACACACACACACACACACACACAAAGAGCTCTGAGCTTGGTGAAAACTCTGAGGCTTCTAATTATACCTCCTTCTGAAAAGAGGGAGGTATAATTTTCAGGCATCTTGCATGGAGTATCCACTACACTGTCCAGAATTTATTTATTTATTTTTGCTTTTTTAAATATCTTTATTGGAGTATAATTGCTTTACGATGTTGTGTTAGTTTCTGCTATACAAGAAAATGAATCAGCTATATGTATACATATACCCCGATATCCCCCACCCTCTTGAGCCTCCCTCCCACCCTCCCTATCCCACCTCTCTAGGTGGTCACAAAGCATGGAGCTGATCTCCCTGTGCTATGTGGCTGCTTCCCACTAGCCATCCATTTTACATTTGGTAGTGTACATATGTCAATGCTACTGTCTCACTCCATCCCAGCTTCGCCTTCCCCCCCGTTTCCTCAAATTTGTTAGATATTTGCTATATTAAGTGAGAAAAGAAGAATACACATTTAAACACAAAACTATGGAAGAAAATTAGAAAAAAATATACAAATTAAAAACTACATTTTGATTTAGTCAGTGAGTTAATGCTTTTTTTTTTTTTTTTTTTTTTTTTTGGTTGCATGGTCTGTGGAATCTCAGTTACCCAACCAGAGATTGAACCCAGGCCCTTGGCCGTGAAAGCATGGAATCCTAACCAGTAGGCCACCAGGGAACTTCCTATTTTTCCTTTCTAACCTTTAATATAACCAAATTCTACATGTGCTGATACTACTTTAGATAATGTGCCTTATAGATAGTGAAGTCTAAATAAAAGTTTTTTTTTTTTTAAAGAATAACTTTGTTTTATTATCATGATTTGTGGGAAAAAAGCAGGGTAGACAGTTCAAGAAAGGACACAGACAGGTTTTAGGTCCCAGATTTCTTCTTTTTGATGGGTGGTGGGACCTGATGTCATCCAGGGCCATTCTGCTGCCACCAGTGTTCTTTCATCCAAAAGATCTGTAAAGAGTAGAGGCTTATATATCTTAGAAATTTTAAAGGCATGAGCTGTGATGTATTCTTTAAAGGGTAACCATTCCTCCATTTAAGGAGAGGCACAAGAAAAGCAGAGAGCCGTAGTAACTACCTAGATAATTTAGTTGGGGATCTTAAGAAAGGAAAAAGCATTTCAGATCAGATTTCTTGTGTTGTCCAGTCCCACTTTTCCTAACTGACACAATTATATAGTCCTCACCGTGTTTATGTTCATGATCGTGGAGACCATGTAAAGTCCTCGGTTCACCCTGCTTGTTGTGGACACGCTGACTCTTCAAAACAGAGTTTAAAAAATAATCTCTGCTTGGAGGAATCTATGACATATGGCTCTCAGTTTGTTTGCCAGCTGTTTTCTGTTAACCTTGACTCTGGGAATTTTTTCCCCCAATAATTTATAGATCAAGGCAGGATGCAGGTCAATGGGGAGTTGTACTTTGGACGTGAGGATGTTGAGGCACAGAGCATGAAAAGAGAACTAGATTATTTTAGCAAATTATAGATAGGTCACTATTTATACTTTTCAGTTCTTTCAATTCTTTCTCACTCTCCCATAGTTTTCCTCCTCTTTCCTCTTTTGCCTTTATCAAACTTTCAGATACACTCTGCTTTGACCTCATCTGAATAACTTGTGTTTCTGGAATAATGCTAAACCTCTCTGAGTGGCACCACTTTTAAGGTCACAGGATCATGGGAGAAATTAATTAAAAACAGCAGCCTCTTACCTGATGTCTTCAGGATGACTTTTAATTACACTAAATGCCCTACTTTTCCCAATGAGGATATTCTGTAAACCTGCACATGGTTTTCCCCCACTGCCCTTACGGACAAACACTGTGTCCAGCAGGACTGCTGCTGCCTGCCGGCCCAAATCCCTTCTCTGTGACAAAGCCTGCCATTGTGTCCCCCATGCAGCCCCACTGATCTTTCCCAAAGGGCCTTTTAGAACATGTGCACACTTATTTCCATTCCCTGTTGTGCTGGATGCAATAATAGCCAGAGAACCATGGTAACTTGCCTGGACTCAACGCTGTCTAGTGTTCTCTGAAAGCCGTATCTGGCAGCTGGACGTGTGTGTGTGTGTGTGTGTGTGTGTGTGTGTGTGTGTGTGTGTGTGTGTGTGTCTAGTTGGGGGAGGGCAATCTCTGGTGTTTTTGTTGGAGGGTGAGGAGGGAATAAAGAGCTTGAAGAAGTGACAAGGTGTCAGTGTCCTCCTGACTCAGCTGCTCG
This sequence comes from Platanista minor, assembly GCA_004363435.1. NCBI lineage: Eukaryota > Metazoa > Chordata > Mammalia > Artiodactyla > Platanistidae > Platanista > Platanista minor. Next base: position 46,694 of record RJWK010006934.1, read on the forward strand.
GGAGCCTAATCCCAGCCCACAACTGGATGTCTAAGGGATTGAAGGAGAACATTCCTCCTGGCTAATTTCCAACTGTTTCCAAATGCACTTGATAAAGTTCCATGTGATTTTTTTTTTTTTAATGTCGCACCTGCTCTAGCAATCCCAAAGCAACTTTTTTCCCCCTCCATTATACTCTACATCTGTTATTTTGCTGACATGGAAGCTAGCATAACAATTAGATTCATTACTTGCCCAATAAATTGATTCCAGCTAAGCTTAAAAGACCTCAGTGTATTCTTTGAGCATTTACCCAATGAGAGAACACATTTTAAAATCCTGTCTAAGAAGGAGTTGTTTGAGTTAGACCAGTAACATGTCATTCATATAAGCTTGTTTCATTTAAAGGTGGTGATGAGATGAAGTTAGAAAGCCTGAATGATGGGTAAGACAGTGAGAGGTGGCTGGGAATCATTTTCAATTTCTCTTAAGCAGAAGCAATTTTGGGAAGGTCCTTAAAAAAAAATCCTAAATTTTCTGCTTGCAGAACAATTTTAACAGATGAAGACCTTGATGGGGGTGACAGTTGCACTATTTTCCCTTCACTTCTTCTCAATAATAAAAATAAAGAAATAGGTTCTTCTCTAGAGCTGAATTTATTTATTTATATTTTTTATTTTTTTGGTATGCGGGTCTCTCACTGCCGTGGCCCCTCCAGTTGCGGAGCACAGGCTCCGGACACGCAGGCTCAGCGGCCATGGCTCACGGGCCCAGCCACTCCGCGGCATGTGGGATCTTCCCGGACTGGGGCACAAACCCGCGGTCCCCTGCATCGGCAGGCGGACTCTCAACCACTGCGCCACCAGGGAAGCCCTGAATTTATTTTTTTAAGAATAAAAAGCACATACTTTAGTTAGGGCAGGGATGGGTAATGAAGGAAGGTACTTTGAAAGTAATTTGGTTCAGCCCTAGACACTGTCTTTGTGTGTGACCGTGTGGTGTACAGTAAAGTTTCACCAGACAGAACATCATCTGAGAGAAAGAGAGTAAATAAACTGGCTAAAGAGATGCTATGGTTGGAGGTGCTAAGCCCCCAAAAGAGATGCTGGTAGTGGAGGTGAAGAAAGTTCTCCCAAGTGGGAAACTTAAATTGACAGGATAAACTTAAGTATACCAAAACACAGCCGGGGGCTTCCCTGGTGGCACAGTGGTTAAGAATCCACCTGCCAATGCAGGGGATATGGGTTCGAGTCCTGGTCTGGGAAGATCCCACATGCCGTGGAGCAACTAAGCCCATGAGCCACAACTACTGAGCCCACGCATTGCATCTACTGAAGCCCACGCACTCTAGAGCCCATGCTGCGCAACAAGAGAAGCCTGTGTGCTGCAACGCAGAGTAGCCCCCGCTCGCTGCAACTGGAGAAAGGCTGCATGCAGCAACAAAGACCCAACACAGCCAAAAATGATAAACAAATAAAAATTAAAAAAAACAGCCGGTTTATATAGTTCAGACTCTAACTTAGAAATTATTTCTGTCTAAAAAGTTTGCCTCAAATTTTGTTGAAGAAACATTGATGAAACTTTTTTTAAATAGAAATATGCTTAAATCCTATACAACAAATATAATTAAGCACCTATTATGCACAAAGAACTGTGCTAGCGGCTGCAGAGAATACAGATGAATAAGACAGAGCCTTCTTGAGGTGCTTCTAGGCTAATTGCAAAAAAGAGAGGTAAGAAAAAATGAGACCTCACCCAAAACCTCCATTTCAGGGCAAAAGAAGGTAAGTCCCACAATTAATATGTATTTTAAAAGGTATTTGAGCTTTAAAATATAGAAAATGTACAGTTTGAAAAATGGATAGAGTTCTAATCCATGAAAGGGTACTCCAGGTCCAGTTAGCAGGATGAGTTAAGACTGGAAATGTCTAGCCATGTTATTTTTTCCAACTAACTCACAGAAGTCTAATATGTAAATGTAACTTTAACAGTATGATTAGCATATATATATGAATATATATAATTTGTATATGTATAAATGCATTCATATATATTAATTGTAATCTGAACCAGATTACTCTCTCTCTCTCTCTCTCTCTCTATATATATATATATATATATATAGTTTGTATATGAAATAATTTATAAGACTATCAATGAGGGGGAGAATATGAAAAGAAATGGTTTTTTTTCCAGGGTTCTGGGAGAACCTCTGGTGTACTTTGCCAATTGTAGGTATGAATGTTTAAAAGTATGGAATATGGAAGTTAGTTACAAAATATTTATTTTGCACGCATTCTATGAGCAAATATCGGGCACCTATGATATAAGCTATGTCTAGGCACTGGAGATACAACAATGCAAAATCCTCACTCTTCTGAACCTAAAGTTCTCATGGTGAGACATAATAGACAAACAAATAAGTAAATATATGATATGTCAGATGCTGATAAGATCTACGGAGAAAAAATTGAATTAAGTAACGGGGGAGGATGGTATTTTACACAGGTGGTCAAAGAAGATATGCCATTCGAACAGAGACTTGAAAGAAGTGAAGAAACCAGCCAGGCAAAGATTTGGAGGAAGGGCATTCCAAACAACAGGAACAGGAAGTGCAAAGGCCCTGAGTCAGGAGCATGCCTGGGGTGTGACGAACAACTTTGAGACCAGTAAGGCTTGAACAGACAGGGCCAATGGGAGAACATTAGGGGACTGAGAGCTGTAATCTGGGAGTAAGATAGGCCTTTGAAGTCATTGTAAGAACTTTTACTTTGACAGGAGTAGAGACATTGGATGCTCTTAAAGGGAGGAGCACCATGATCTGACTTCCATTTACATAGATGCAGGTGCCTTGGGCCAAGGTCTCAGTGGCAGAGTTTGGAATATTCTGAAGGAAGAGCCAACAGGATTTGCTAATGAACTAGAAGTGGAGAGTGAGAGAAGGGTCAAGAATAACTTGGAGGGTTTTGGTTTAAGCACCAGGAAGGAAGGAGGAAAGAAGGGAACAGTGGGAAAGCCATAAACCAAAACTGAATCACAGTCTCCAAAGCTGGCCCCCACATTTCTCAGACACTCTGTGACAGGTGGCAGTTTTTCCAAGAAGCTGATAGTGGTCAGACTCCAGCACGGCACCATTCACACAACTGCTGTATAGCATGCATCCACATGCAGGAAACCCACAGGTCTCAAAGGGCAAAAACTGAAAAGGCTTCCTACAAAGCTTTGCTCATAAAGGAGGAGGGGCAGATGCATTTTGAATTTTCAGTTATTTCACACACTGTGGGTTAACAGACCATAAGGTTTTATTTTTATGAACTTTATTTTCTAGTGGGGGAAGAGAGGGAGATAATGAACAAATAGGCAAGTGAATATATGATATGTCAGATGTTACATGGCCACTTGGAGATTACTTCTCAGCTAGCCCCATATACTCTAGAATAAGAAAACATTCCTTTTTCAGGACTGAATTAACATCTAGACTAGTGCTGTCCAATAGGTATATAATGCAGGCTACAAGCTTAAGCTACACACAGGCATTAAGAAGGAAAAGGAAACAGGTGAAATTAATTTTAATAATATGTTTTTTTTCCCCAGTATATCCAAAATTTTATCATTTTTGCATGTAATTAATATAAAGATTATAATAGTACATATTATTAGATCTTCAAAACCCACTGTGTATTTAATACTTAGAGTATGTATTTTATATTTACTCAGACAAGTGTTCAGTAGCCATATGTGGGCAGTAGCTACCATTTTGGACAGCATAGATTTAGACAGTTCATAGATTTGGAGTCAATTCTTCCATATTTAAAAATCACAAAGAATGATCCAACTCTTTTTAGATCTGGATAGATTCTCCTCAGGTTATGTGTATATAAAAATATACATCTACAAAAAGTTTAGATATATGACATTTAGATAGAACTAGACATAGCATTGCATTATTCATCAAAGTTAAGGTTTAATCAACAATCACTAAAAACCAGCAAATGGAAAAATAATACTTTCCCTTCTCTGACTTTTCCACTTTGGGGAAATATATTTCAATCAGAGGAAGGAGGAAGTCTTATTTCAGGGTCAGTGTATGTGTGTGTGTGTGTGTGTGTGTGTGTGTGTTCTTGTGTACACATACTCACTGGCATGTTTGTTTATGCATCTCTGTGTTCTCTGGAAGATGAGGGGCCTTGCCGTTTAATGAAAGTCATAATGCCATGGAAGTATCAGTAAAAATCCTGGCCTTAGTGCACAGCAGAGTACAGCTTCCTGACTGCCATCCCAGTGTGGAGAGACCAGAATAATTATCTATGATAAATAAAAGCTATTGAACATTCTTGAAGTAGAAGGATATATTCCTTCTGAAAGAGAATGAGTCTTGAAACTCTGTACCTATAATCATTAGCTATAAAGAATTATTTGTGGCCAAGTTTATATATATATATATATATATATATATATATATATATTTGTTATGAT
>RJWK010006935.1:0-33092 GCA_004363435.1 Platanista minor
TTTCAACTGCAAATAGTTCATTATCAGTTCTTGATTCCATTCTGCCTTTCTCAAGTTATTTTGCATATATCTGCTTTGATCAACTAAGTTCTGCTTTTTTAATTTATCTTTCAAAGGCAATGTTGTTTCTTTTTTCTAAGTCAGAAAGCCTCATTGAAAACCCTGACATGACAACATACTGACAATAATTAGTGGACTATAATCTGTAATATCTAATACATTTACCTGTTAAGAATGCCCAGGAGATGACAATTTTCTCCTCAGAGTAAAGGTAAGCTGTGTCTCCTACTGACTCCTCCTAGAGTGAGAATAAAGAGGACTTCTAATTTTTTAGTACATTTTTGAAGGGTCTTAAACTTCCTTATTAATATGGCTAAACAATTCTCATAATCCCAAACTCCAAAATGGTAGCCATACAGCAAAACCTACAAAATAAAGCCAATCATTTTTTCCTGAAAAATCTGCCATATTTGCAGATGACTCTCATTGTAACCTTAAGTGTGGTAGGGGGATGGAGAACTTCTCAGAAATGCAGCTCAGTTCAGCAAACAAAGAGCAAGAGAAAATCTGGAAGCTAGTCATGGTACTATCAGTCTGTGTAGCCATTTACAAGGCAGTTCTTTCCTGTTATATAAACATAGTCAGATGCTTGTCAGTAGCATCAGATCTGTTTTAGAGCAAGAGAAAGCATGGTATCTCTCCATGCTTAAATATAAAGCATTTTATGTCATCTCTAGCTGAATTATTTTATCGAAAAAAAAGTAACTTTTATTTTCAAGTTTATTGCTATAGCACCAAATTTATGGCAGTTACTTTTGGGTAGTAAACAGGGCAGAAAAGATTACTTGCATCTATACCATTCTATATAGTTTGATATATATATATATATATACACACACACACACACACACACACACACATATATATATATATATATATATATATATATATATATATATATATATATATATCAGAGAATTGGGAATGAATTCCTATGAAAAACATTAAATCGTTTGGGGTCTATAAATGAACAGAAAATGAAGGAATTCACCTGTCAGATAAGGCCTTTTGTTACATACATAATCTGATATATTTGCATTTCAGTTTGTTTGCTCTTCCTTCACAAAAGTGGAGAAATTAGTTATATTTAGTAATGCTGGACCCGGAGGAAGAAAATGTTTCCTCGTATTTATTTTATGACTGAGTAAAACTTTTTAAGAAGAATGTAATTTACTGTGATTCACTTGGCACATGTGCAGTGCTAAATACATATCAGCTAGAAGGGAACACAGAAAGGTAAAGTTGATATCAAGGCAAAACTAGACCTCATCATCATTGACATTAAATACAATTTTATGTTCATTATAAATTTATGTTCCTATGAGGATATGTCACTCTCTTTCTCATCCCTTTGCTCTTCACACTTAAGAAAAGCTTGAATTTTAGCCCTATTTTAAATGTGATGTTATTGAAAGATTTTATCCAAAACATTCAGGTAGGCAATCCTTGTTAAAAATGAATATTCTTTTCCTAAAATTTTCTCAATTTTAATAAGCTGCATTATAGTTTCTAGTTTAGTGTATAAAGTTACTTTAGAAACCATGAAAATGTTAAATGAGTAGAATCTTACTGATCTTCTTGATCAATGACCACATCTCTTTGTTTTAGAGCTGATGAGAGACCTGAGCTCCTAAGAACTTGAGCCGCCCAAGGTCACATAGTCAGTCATTAAATTGAATTATCATTATTAGCTAGACTTTGGAAGCAAAGACTCTGTCTCCAAATAATGCATTGCACAGTTTAGGTTCTGCTCCTCTCCCTAAGCAAGCTCAACAGTGCAAGAGTTTTTAAGGGGTTAGCTGTTTAATTAGTTGCAATTTTTCATCTGTGATTTAATGCTTTTGTGAGTATTAAACCCATTAGGAGTCCATCTGTTCTTTAGGTTGTAAGTAACTAGGAGAAGGTTTTACCCTAGAAAAGTGTGTCCCTCACATTTTTCCAGGCAACAGGTATTTCAGTCCACAAATACAGTAACAAATATAGATTCCTCACCATAACAATGAGTGATGAGCTCTAGACAACTTTTGACATGTGCTTGAGGGCTGGGACTCTGTTCCTCAGCTTTGCTTTAGACCTAAGCTTTCTCTCAGCACATTAGGAAATAGATTAGTTATGTTAAACAGAACTGAATCCCTAGCTGAAGTTGGCTCTAAGGACTGCTACAGTTATGCAATAGAATGGAATATTTGCTATAGAAGAAACCTTGCAGAACAGTTGTTTATTCCACAGCTGAGAAGACTAATGCCTCCCCAAAAACCAAGATTTGGGGAGATCACAGCAGAATTATGACTTGAAACGAAGTACTATAGTCACTGTATGACCAAAGCATTTGCTTAAATTTTGACCTTGTTTTGGACTCTTTTAGTCACTTTTTGCTGACACATGCTATTGGAGAATTTTTTTCTCTTAGACTGATGTTCTTCCTTTACCTTTTCTCAGAAAGTTATATGCTTCACTAGCAATTGTAGTATTTTCAGGTGTTTTGGTTGCTGCTGTGGTTTTATTTGAACATTAGCTTCAGTGAATCATTAAGGTAGTTCTTTGATCTGATTTATTTGACTAGCCTGAGCTCTACACAAAGAGAAACTGTATTTCTTTTACCCTAGATCATTCTGAACTTTTCCCAGTCTTCCAATCTATTTTATTCTTAGTAAAATCCATACAATGGAAGTCCAAACTGATAAAAAGAACACTTCTAAACCATGTTTTATTGTAAACAAATATCTGCTCTCCATGTATACACACATCCTGAAACTATTTCAGTATTTCATAAAAGGGAAATCTCATATATGAAGAGCAAAAACCAATTCTTCCTTTGTTCCAACAGACACAGATGACAATTCTCAGCAGGTCTACCACACTTTACCTCACAGAAATTCCTTCTATTCTCAGTTATCAACTACTTTTAACAAGAATCTCTAATTATACGCATTAGGAATGATTCCAGAATGCTGAAGGCAATTTTAGCTTAGGTGTCAATACAGAACAATTTTGGAGAAATGTATCCCTTTTTTTTTCCTTCTGAAGAACAGTTCTTAAGAGTCTTCTCCAACTATGCAAACTCTGTATCCAGTTTCTAAGTGACTCCAGTATATTTGGAATCTTCTTTTCCATATTGAATAAATCTCTAAGTTTTCAGTTCATTCTCACCATTAAAAAAAGCAAAATTATTACATAAACCAGGACTATGAGGTTATGTTGCAGTGCAAACAAGAGAGTTTCAGTAGCTTAGTACAACAAAAGTTTTTTTATTCCTCAAGCTTTGGTCACCATGGGTGTGAGAGACCATTTAATGGATCTGTCCTCCATGTAGTGGCTCAACAATCCTCGGGCTTTTATCTCCTGCCATCTCCATGTAACATACCCTTTCATCTTTGCTATGGCAGAAGAAGAGATGGTTGGAAGGTTCTGCATCAGCATTTAAATTCTTCAGGCCGTGATGACTCATGCTGCTTTAACTTACAACCCACTGGTCTAGCTGCAAGGGGACTAAGAAGTGTAACGCTTTTTTTATATCTGGAAGGTGAGGAGAACTAATTATAGATTAGCATGATAAATCCTGAGTACATAATAAAATAGTGATTGAAAATAGCTAAGTGGAAATTACAAATCCATACATGGTAGCATATTTTCTAGCCTTACATTGTGTTCTAAATCATACCCAACCAATAATATCTGCCAACAGTCTCTGACATGACTTCAGGTGGTATGTAATCCTCCTCGTTTAAATGGAAGATTGTTATTATGAATTTCTAAGAAGGGAATGGTGAAGATTGGGGAATATAATAACAAATTAATGTGTACAAATGCAAATGCTGAAATGTGTTAAATAGTTGTAACTGATATTACTGATTTCAATGGCAAATAATTTATTTTACATCATAGTTTTAAATATTTTGATATGCTATAAATTTCATATTCTAAGTATTAGGAATTTATATGGCCTATGATCATTGGCAGAACACCTTCCTTAAGTCTGAAAAATACATTTAATTAATTTAGAATTAAATGTTAGCTTCATTATTCAATATTGTTTTTCAAGCTAAGAAGAAAAGCTCATAAATTTTGCCACCACAGAGAATCATTTTTGTGCAGAATTGCTGAGAGCTAAAGTATATATGTTTTTAATATAACCCTTAGCTGGGACTTATCTCTTGCATACTATGGGTGTATTGTGCTTATGACGTTTACATTAGCATTACCTTGGTAAACTAGGACCATAAGTCAAAAATGGCCCTGACTTCCCTTCTGGAGTGCCTAATTAAATCTGTTTAGATGAGAGATTGAAAACAATAATAGTGGAGATTTAAAGCATGCAGAAACTTTCAGACGATTATACAAAAACCTAAGTCTTGTGGCTGTTCATTTTTTAAAAAGCATTTCAAGTACAAACAAATGTCAGGTATAAAGGTTTATTTTTTCCTTAGTGTATTAGTCTACTAATCTATTATAAATTTGAGAATACCATTAAATTAATAGCATAAATCAATACATATTGTGTTTCTATAAAAGTAATTAAATGGTTAAAAAAATCTAAAAATTGCTTGTAAGGGTTTAATGTCGTTTTATTGAGGTTTATTGTCTAGCAACTAGGAAAAAAATACTTCTGGATTTACTTTAGTTGGCTATAACAGTTTTGCAATAAAAATGTAGGGTATACCTGCTACACATTTTTTTTTAAAGAAAAATATTATTTCCTAAACTATTTATACTATTTTTTTTTCTGGTATGTTGTTTATGTGAGATAATTTTCTTTATAAAGAACACAAGCCTGTATTGCAATAATCATGAAGGTGAATTTTGATTTCAGTCTATTTCTGTTTCCAATTTTACTATAATATTGAAAGTTGTATGGTTAAATCATAATCATTTTCTCTATCATTTACAGGATGCTTTCTATTTATATACATTCCATGTATGTCCTGACCACTGCTCAAATGTGCAAGATTTACAGCCCAAGTTCAACAATGAGAAAGAAATACAAGTTTTAAATTATGATTTTTTTAAATCATCAAATTGAAAAACATTACCAAGAATGATAAAAATCAGATTGAACTGCAAAGGATGGCGTTATCTTGGTAGCTCTTGAGACCTTCTCCTTGTGTTTGCTCATCCACAAATATGAGCTTATAAAAAGGGCCTCTAGACCTTAGATGCTCACTGACACCAACTTCACAAGAGGCAGATGCCTATATCAGAATATTTATTTGTTCATTTATAGTTATGTTCTAGTGGATATTTCTAGTATTCCTTTCTAGTATTATGAGTAATATTCAAGAATTAAGACTTTCTCTGATATTTATAATTTAAAGGAGAAAGCAAAATGTACAACATGAAACAACCACAACATATCTTAACTGTACATGGTATGAAAACTCAAAGTCAGACAGTGGTTTATGAAGAATGGAATTAGAGCAAAATATTTGAAGGAAGTGCATCTGATTTATTAATTTTGTTTTTTTTAACAATTTAAAATAGAGAAAGCATTCGTGCCTATGTTGGAAAAAAATAAATATTGATAGGCAAACAAAAAAAATCACTTGTAACTCTTACTCATAGATAAACACAATTACTATTTTGATAAATCTTTAACACACACAAAACATATATATATATACATATTCATATAACTTCTTTCTCTCTTGTTTTAAAAAAAATGAGTTTTATTATATTTATCTGTAAACTACTTTTTACTTTATTATATTATCCATAGAAATAATATTCATCTATGTTATGTTGGTCTCAGCCTATTGAAAGCAATGCTGTTGGCTAGAAATGCCTGAGACACTTGCCTGGACCCATACTACTTGTGGCAAACCCTTACAGACATTCCCCCACTTGGAGTCAATGTTGTGGCTGGACCAGCCCTTGTGGTTCTTATTATGATTGAGGGATGTATCTCAACCACAAACATCAAGTCCCTAAAAAATCAAGATTTATTATTCCAGATCTCAGAGGGACCTTGTCATGTCCAAGTGCCACACAGAGGCTGTTGTAGCTAGAGAGAGGGAGCATGGACCTGAGGCTCTGCCTTTGTTAGGGTCCAGGGTAGGGTGTTTGATGTTTCACAGGTTTACTTTTTACTGGCTAATTTAAAACATAAGAATTAGGGGGTAGAAAGGGAAAAGGAGAATAATATAACTGGTTAGTTATCTAGGTTTCCATGGATTTTCTAAAAGGGGAACTTCATGGGTGGGAGAGGCCTGGTTTCATACCTAGTCGTTTTGCTGGTAGCCATATCATCTAGCTGGCAATAAGTTTATTCCAGATGGATGTCTTTGAAATGGATGTCTCAGGAATCAAAAGCTTCATGCCAGGCACTTATATCACAATCTATGACGCAAGTTTTAGTGACTGAGTGTAGGCCATTATGTGGATGAACCACAATTTACTTTAAAATGTTCTATAACTGGATGTTAACAATATTTACTTTGATTTTACAAGTGTAAACAACTCTTCAATGAACGTCTTAATACATAAATCTTTGCCTTCTTGTATGAATATTTCCTTAGGATAAATTTCTGGAAGTAGATAGCTGTCTGAAAAGTCTATTCATATTTAAGATTTTAAAAGTATTGACAAAAAATGTTCTAGAAAGACTGTAAAAATGACACTCCCACCAGTGTAAAAAAATTTGTTTTACCACACTTTCTCACACATTAAATTATTAACATTATTAAAATATTTAATTTAAAAGTAAAGGTTATTTATGTCATTGTAATATATATGTATTTTTTTCTAATAAGGTTGGACATTATTTTTCATTTTTAATAGACTGTTTCTATCTCATTCCAGCAAAATTATAACCCACAACATATAGCATGTACTTCATAAACACTGGTTTGCTTCTTCTCAATTTTTTCAGAGAAATTATGCAAAGATAAATTCAATATAACAAACAAAATTCCAATGGGGTCTTATGGAGAAGCTGTAAAAAATGATTCTGAAATTGAATATGAGAACAAAATTTTATATATAGTTGAATCGATTTTAATGTTAGTATTTGTATCACAGTTCACTGAGAAAAATGTTTATTTATTAGATGATGTTTGGCAAACTTTAAGCAGGATCCAAATCACACTACGTACAATAATAAACTCTGGATAGATTAAAGCCCAATTGCAAAAGATAAAGCTATAAAATTAATGAAGAAATTCTAGAATAATATTCTTGTGAACTTGGTTGGGAACTACACCTTAAAGAAGACCTGAAAAGTACAAATAGTAACAGTAAATTTGATAGTATTTTTATTAAAATAAAGAAATTATCTTCAACAAAGGATACCACAAATATATTAAACACTTCAGTCGATAAAGGTATTTGCAACATTTGAAGTTGCCTAAAATATAATATCTAGAATTTATAAAGAGTTCCACTCCGTCAATAAGGGATAGACAAAAGAAAAGAATAGAAAAAGATGGAAATCAATGTTTGAGAAATTCACAAAAAGAGATTCAGAAATGACTAGAGAGTACATAAAGAGATATTCAATCTCACTAGCCACCAGAGAAATACAAACTACAGCAACGAAGTACCATTAGACTAGAATATGTAGAATTAGGGAACATCAAATGCTGACCAAGATATACAGTCACAGGAAGAGTGTAAAGTAGTTCTAGTCGCTTTATAAATCAATCATATAGTACTCAAGTGACATAAATATATGTATAACTTATAATTCAGCAGTTATACTTCAGGTTATATATCAGAGACACTCTCTGTCAGGTTCATAAGACAGCATGTGCAAAGTTGTGCTTTCTGGTATTTGTTCCATTGGTAAGAAATTGGAAGCATCAATAAGAGACTGGATTATGGAATATGCTTCAATACTGAGAAGATTTGAACTAGATTTATGTATGACAATACAGATATATTTTATAACTGTTGGGTGGATTAAAAAAAGAAAGCAGATTTATAATACAACATACTGCTTGTATAATCATGTAAGTAAACTAGTCATATATAAATAAGATAATAATTTCATATATATTTTAAAATAAATTATTTCATTTGTTTTTATAGGGAAATATATCAATACACTAAAATTAGTACCTGTCTTGGAAAGAAAAATTAAAGATGAAGGGGAAATGTGTCATTAGATTAAAATAAGGATTTAGAAAGAATGATAGTATGAGATGAACTGAGGAATATGATAAATGCAACTCTGAGAATCTACATTACAATAAAAGTTAAGAAAATTTAGACAAAAGATAAAGAAAAACAAAAACTAAACAGCTTTAAGTCACTTGAACCTTTCTTACTTTCCGTTTCCTCAATTAATAACAGTTAAAGCATAGACTGCTCCATTGGGCCATGAAGATTGTCTACTCAGTCAATCTACCATGTCTTACTTTTTATATTAACCATGATTTTTTTCCAGTTATAATTGACAAACAAAACTAAAATAAATTAGAATATGCATGTTATTATTTTCTGTATAAAACTAATTTCAAATGATCAAAGTGTGTTATCAAGCTCAGTTTCACCTCTCTCTCTTTCTCTCATCTCACTGTTTCCTCCCTTCTAGGGCCTATGTATCACACATTTGGGAAGAATCTGGCTTAGTTTATATGTTGGCTCTATCCCTAGATTAGTCTTTCTTTTGGAGAAATAAAACACCCCCGTGTGTAATGATTTTAATCTTGTTCTTGGGAAGTGCATTGAGGGTTACCAGGACAGACTCTTTTATCAAAACTACAGGGGTTGAGGAGAAAAAGATTTTCTTGGCCAAAAGAAAAATATCTCACAGAGAGCTGTAGTAAGCTACATTAAGCATATAGAGTTTAAGTGTTGAAGGGATGTGGGCAGGTCATGACTAACATTTGCTGCAAGTTACTCCTCGAAAGACCTACTAGTATTGCACATTACTTCCACTCTGTCTTATAATTGACTTTTCAAGAGACTGTCCGGTCACAATCTCTAGATAAACAAAAATGAATGCCTTAAAATAACAGGATTCTCAATACCCTGAGCCAGAACTTGTTTTGGAATAAATGGCTTTCAGTCAAGTTTAACACAGGCCATGGAAGCAATAAGATAAGCTCCTGTAAACCTTTGAGACTCAGTCACATTTTGTCATTTGCCTCATAATAATCAGGGTATATTAGAGTTTATCCAGAGAATCGGAGCCTATAGGAGATCTGCAGTCAGCAAGCTGGAGACCCAGGAAAGCCAATGGTGTAGTTCTAGTCCAAGTCTGAAGGCCTGAGAATCAGAAGAGTTGATGGTATAATTTCCAGTCTGAAAGCTAGCAGGCTCAAGACCATAGAAGGGTCAATGCTTCAGTTCAAGTCCAAAGGCAGGAAAAGATCAACTCAAGGAGTCAAGCAGGAGGAGTTCCTTCGTATATGTGGGAAGTTCAGCCTTTCTGTTATATTCAGGTCTTCAGCTGATTAGATGAGTCTTACACACATTTGAGAGGACATTCTGCTTTTCTTAGTCTACTGATTCAAATATTAATGTCATGCAAAAATGTCCTCATAGACATATCCACAATAATGTTTGACCAATCTGGGCAACTTGTGGTCCAGCCAAGTTGACATATAAAACTAACCATCACACAGGGTCAATTAACCCTGTCAGTATTAACTGATTTCCTTTACTATTCAGTTAAAGAATCTAAAATAAATAAATGATAGTCATAGTTTCAGTTTAATGGAACCCTAGTTGTGTATGTTCCCTCATATATGAACTAGAAATGCTAGTTCAGGGAAGCCTAAAATTATAAGGATGAGAAGCACAGATTTCCAAGTGGGTCACTGAGAATGATGACAAGAGATGAAAGTCCTACTTCTTCTGCTTGGTTCCTTCATCCATGGTTTCCAACTATCAGGTAAAATCACCATATTTTGTCCCAATTACACAGAACTTGATCACCAAAATGTCACTTAAATTGTGCTTTCAAGTCCATTCCAACATTTTACCAAGTTGGAAACTTCTGGGTAGTCTGGTATATGATATAACTAGTGAATTTCATGAGTAGTAATTATCATCATTCTTCCTTTAAAATGATTCTGAAGCATGTTATATGAGATCCTACAATAATAATTGAGGTATTCTGTGAGAACTCAAGCCAAGGTACCATTGGTAGTCTCTATGAATTCAGTTCCATTGATATGTCTTTTCAATGAGGACAAATCATTGGGAAGAATGCCACCTTCCAAAGTGGAAATGACAAAAATAATCAACTTGCCACTTGTAGATCTCCTAGAGAATGGTGTAATATCAAGAGCTCATTGTGGGTTTATGTTGATAACAACTTGGACATTTAGCAGTGTCAATAGCTACTTCATCATTTGTTGGAGACTGTGATATTGGACCATGCCTAACCTGCATCTGTATCACCATGATCACTATGTTTACAAAACCAATAGTTAAATTACTGAGGTAGCCAAAAACGGAGACTGGCTCAACTCCACCAGACCAGTCATCTTGTTTAAGTAATTGTTCAATGTCTTCTGTGCACTGGATGGTTTTTGATGGGCATTACATGAGAAATAAAGATTTACACACTTCATATCCACTCCCCTATGTCCATCGCAAGCTTTGTTGCCAGATCTCTTTGTCTTCAGTCTTCTAAGCTTGCTCCTTCTAAGACCTTAAATAATTAAGGAAGCCAGTGGATAGGGGTTTGTCAATATTTTCATCCAGGATATTTGCCTTTCTCTACCGTGTTGATGACTAGTTGTACTGCTCAAAACTCTGCCATTGGGAGACTTCTCACTCTTAGTCCATCACTGGCTATGAGTTGCTTCAAGGACCCTAACACTCTAGCACTTCTGGCTTGTCCTTCCTGTGGGTGTAGTGTTTTTGTTGGTCAGAACTAAATACCTCAGTGTACAATCACAGGTAATCTCAGTACCCAGTATAGATTTATAGAGGTAATTGCCAGGGGGAAATTGGCAGGGTACCAATAACCTCTGCTTAAGCATGCAAAATCTTCATCCTGCCTGTCTTATTTGTCTCCTAAATGATCCTTCCTCTCCAGCAAGCTGTAAATTTGAAGTAAAATATAACTATCCCACCTACCCCTAATCTTTGTCTTCATAATATCTTCAATCTAATTATTGCCTCACTAAACTTAATTGCCCTTCTTTAAAATCAATTAATATTTGATTTTCCTTCTCTAATGCCACTTAACATGCTTAATATGGTTACAGATATTTTTCAATTATATCAAAACAATTACCATATTCATGCATTTGTTGCAAATAAACTATAAGCTTTTTGAACACAAGGGTTATTTCTTACTCATCTCTGCACTTCACATGTCTAAAAGAGTACCAGGTGCAAAGTAGGTACTCATTAAGTAAATATTTATTTAATTACATTGAATTAAATAATCCCATCTTTTCAGTCCTTCATGTAACAATGAAAATGTCAAATGCAGAGAAGGTGAAATTATCTGTTGAACTTATTTCTGTTAATACTCCTGAGCTGTATTTTTCTTACCTCTCAGACTTTTGAATTTAACTTTTGATTCTCCTTTAGATTCTTATATCCACAAAAAGCAAGTCCATATAATTGTTTATTTGGAAGTTTTACCACTGTTCAATAGAAGTTGATGTTAAAGAAATATTTAAGTGGTTTGAAAGTTTCATGTACTATTGATTTGTTTTGCAACTGGAGAAACACAGTGATACAGAATGTTTACTGACACAACAAAAAAAGATTCAGAATAGAGGATCGGATCAAGCCCAGTTCTATTTTGAAGTTATGACTAAGTGTTATCTTCATGACACCCAGAGTAATACTAATAGTACATTTTATTTATACAGGCTTAAAAATCATTTTTTCAAAGAATATTTGGAAATTGGACCTTATTTTTATTTATTTATTTATTTTTTTGCGGTACACAGGCCTCTCACTGTTGTGGCCTCTCCCATTGCGGAGCACAGGCTCCACACGCACAGGCTCAGTGGCCATGGCTCACAGGCCCAGCTGCTCCACGGCATGTGGGATCCTCCTGGACCAGGGCATGAACCCTTGTCCCCTGCATCAGCAGGCGGACTCTCAACCACTGTGCCACCAGGGAAGCCCCGAACCTTACATTTTTAATTGCCTGCTCCTCTTATACTGAACAGTCTTCCACCAAGCACACACCAACCTCCTTTCAATGTATCAGAGATATTCCCTTTGGAAGCAAAGTATGTAGAATAATTTGGTTATCTTCTGTGGAAACCAATCCCCAAGCAAGTATGCAATATAACAGGATTCTTCTTTATGATTAGATCCAAAGATTATCTACAATATCAACTCTGGTAATATTTACTGCTTGTTGCATGCTGAAAACAGTATGAGAATAACAAGTTTTATATGCAAAATCATCAAATAATTGTAAGATATGAGCCACTGTGGTGACAACATGATTACCGCTACTATCCCTGATTCATACTAGTGCATAATTATTTGCCTCAGATCTGTTGAGTTACACCATAGTATTCAGCCAGTGCCTCCCCCACCACTTGTATTCAGTTTAAAGTTTCATGTTTACTTCCCCATTTTTCTTTTGATAGATTGTTCTAATTTTATACCTATGTTACTATTTCACTGTACTCATTGTTTCTTTTCTATTTTTATAGCATACACACTTTGTTTTCTTTTTTTAAAAATATTTATTTTTATTGAGGTATAATTGATGTACAATATTATGTAAGTTACAGGTGTGTAATATAGTGTTCGCAGTTTTTAAAGGTTATACTCCATTTATAGTTATTATACAATATTAGATATATTCCCTGTGTTGTATAATATATCCTTGTAGTTTACTTAATTTTTTTTTTTTTTCGGTACGTGGGCTTATCACTGTTGTGGCCTCTCCCATTGTGGAACACAAGATCCTGACGCGCAGGCTCAGCGGCCATGCCTCATGGGCCTAGCCGCTCCATGGCATGTGGGATCTTCCTAGGCTGGGACACGAGCCCGTGTCCCCTGCATCGGCAGGCGGACTCTCAACCACTGTGCCACCAGGGAAGCCCTGTAGCTTACTTATCTTATACATAGTAGTTTCTACCTCTTAATATCTTACTCCCTTCTTGGCCTCCCCCCGTTCCTTTTCCCCACAGGTAACCACTAGTTTGTTCTCTATATCTGTGAGACTATTTCATTTTTGTTATATTCACTAGTTTTACATTCTAAATTCCATGTATAAGTGATACATACTGGTTTTTCTCTCTCTGACAAATTTCACTTAGCATAATGCCCTCCCAGTCCATCTATGTTGTTGCAAATGATAAAATTTCATTCCTTTTTATAGCTGAGTAATATTTCATTGAATATATACACCACACCCTCTTTAACCACCCATCTGTTAATGGACAGTTAGGTTGCATTCATATCTTGGCAACTGAAAATAATGCTGCTATAAACATTGGAGTGCCTGTATCGTTTTGAATTAGGTGTTTTTATTTTTTTTTCAGATATATGTCCAATAGTAGAATTGCTGGATTATATGGTAGCTCTATTTTTAGCTTTGGGAGAAACCTCCATACTGTTTTCCACAGTGCACCAATTTACATTCCCAATGAGTATATGAGGTTTCCCTTTTCATCACAAACTCACTAACATTTATTTTTTGTGTCCTTTTTGATGATAACCATTCTGACAGGTGTGAGGTGATAATTCATTGTGGTTTTGATCTGCATTTCTCTGATAATTAACAATGTTGAACATCTTTTCATGTGCCTGTTGGAGATCTGCATGTCTTCTTCAGGAAAATGTCTGTTCAGGTCTTCTGCACATTTTTAAATTGGGTTGTTGGTTTGTTTGCTTTGATGTTGAGTTTTCTAACCTTTTTATGCATTTTTGGTTATTAATCCTTTATTGGTCATATCCTTTGCAAATATTTTCTCCCATTCAGTAGGTTGTTTTCAAATTTTATAGATGGTTATCCGTGCTGTTCAAAAGCATTTAAATTTTATTAGGTCCCATTTGTTTATTTTTGCTTTTGTTTCCTTTGCTTTAAGAGACAGATCCAAAAAGTATCGCTACAAATTATGTCAGAGTATTCTACCTATGTTTTCTTCTAGGAAATTGATGTCCAGTCTTACATTTAGATGGGGTTTTTTTGTTTGTTTTTTAATCTTTATTGGAGTATAATTGCTTTACAATGGTGTGTTAGTTTCTGCTTTATAACAAAGTGAATCAGCTATACATATACATATGTTCCCATATCTCCTCCCTCTTGTGTCTCACTCCCTCCCACCCTCCCTATCCCACCCATCCAGGTGATCACAAAGCACCGAGCTGATCTCCCTGTGCTATGCGGCTGCTTCCAACTAGCTATCTATTTTACTTTTCGTAGTGAGTATATGTTCATGCCACTCTCTCACTTTGTCATAGCTTACCCTTCCCCCTCCCCATATCCTCAAGTCCATTCTCTAGTAGGTCTGTGTCTTTATTCCCGTCTTGCCCCTAGGTTCTTCAAGACATTTCTATTTTTCTTAGATTCCATATATATGTGTTAGCATACGGTATTTATCTTTCTCTTTCTGACTTACTTCACTCTGTATGACAGACACTAGGTCCATCTACCTCACTACAAATAACTCCATTTCGTTTCTTTTTATGGCTGAGTAATATTCCATTATTTATATGTGCCACATCTTCTTTATCCATTCTTCCAATGATGGACACTTAGGTGGGTTCCATCTCCTGGCTATTGTAAATAGAGCTGCAATGAACATTTTGGTACATGACTCTTTTTGAATTATGGTTTTTCTCAGGGTATATGCCCAGTAGTGGGCTTGCTGAGTTGTATGGTAGTTCTATTTGTAGTTTTTTAAGGAGCCTCAATACTGTTCTCCAGAGTGACTGTACCAATTCACATTCCCACCAGCAGTGCAAGAGTGTTCCCTTATCTCCACACCCTCTCCAGAATTTAATGTTTCTAGATTTTGTGTAGATGGCCATTCTGACTGGTGTGAGATGATATCTCACTGTAGTTTTGATTTGCATTTCTCTAATGATTAATGATGTTCAGTATTTTTTTGTGTGTTTGTTGGCAGTCTGTATATCTTCTTTGGAGAAATGTCTATTTAGGTCTTCTACCCATTTTTGGATTGGGTTGTTTGTTTTTTGTTTTTGAGCTGCATGAGCTGCTTGTATAATTTGGAGATTAATCCTTTGTCAGTTGCTTCATTTGCAAATATTTTCTCCCACTCTGAGGGTTGTCTGTTGGTCTTGTTTTTGGTTTCCTCAGCTGTGAAAAAGCTTAGAAGTTTCATTAGGTCCCATTTGTTTATTTTTGTTTTTATTTCCATTTCTCTAGGAGATGGGTCAAAAAGAATCTTGCTGTGATTTATGTCATGGAGTGTTCTGCCTATGGTTTCCTCTAAGAATTTCATAGTTTCTGGCCTTACACTTAGGTCTTTAATACATTTTGAGGTTATTTTTCTGTATGGTGTTAGGGAGTGTTCTAGTCTCATACTTTTAGATGTACCTGTTCAGTTTTCCCAGCACCATTTATTGAAGAGGCTGTCCCTTCTCCACTGTACATTGCTGCCCTCTTTATGAAAGATAAGGTGACCGTATGTGTGTAGGTTTATCTCTGGGTTTTCTATCCTGTCCCATTGATCTGAATTTCTGTTTTTGTGCCAGTACCATACTGTCTTGATTAATGTACCTTTGTAGTATAGTCTGAAGACAGGGAGCCTGATGCCTCCAGCTCCATTTTTCATTCTCAAAATTGCTTTGGCTATTAGGGGTCTTTTGTGTTTCCATACAAATTGTGAAAGTTTTTGTTCTAGTTCTGTGAAAAATGTCAGTGGTAGTTTGATATGGATTGTATTAAATCTGTAGATAGCTTTGGGAAGTAGAGTCATTTTCACAATGTTGAATCTTCCAATCCAAGAACATGGTATATCTCTCCATCTATTAATATCATCATTAACTTCTTTCATCAGTTTCTTATAATTTTCTGCATATAGGTCTTTTGTCTCCTTAGGTAGGTTTATTCCTAGATATTTTATTCTTTTTGGTGCAATGATAAATAGGAGAGTTTTCTTGATTTCATTTTCAGATTTTTCATCATTAGTATATAGGAATGCCAGAGATTTCTGTGCATTAATTTTGTATCCAGCTACTTTACCAAATTCATTGATTAGCTCTAGTAGTTTTCTGGTAGCATCTTTACGATGCTCTATGTATAGTATCATGTCATCTGCAAACAGTGACAGCTTTACTTCTTCTTTTCTGATTTGGATGCCTTTTATTTCCCTTTCTTCTCTGATTGCTGTGGCTAAAACTTCCAAAACTATGTTGAATAAGAGTGGTGAGAGTGGGCAACCTTTTCTTGTTCCTGATCTTAGTGGAAATGCTTTCAATTTTTCACCACTGAGGACAATGTTGTCTCTCGGTTTGTCATATACAGCCTTTATTATGTTGAGGAAAGTTCCCTCTATGCCTACTTTCTGCAGGGTTTTTATCATAAATGGGTGTTGAATTTTGTCAAATGCTTTCTCTGCATCTATTGAGATGATCATATGGTTTTTCTCCTCCAATTTGTTAATATGGTGTATCATGTAGATGATTTGCATATATTGAAGAATCCTTGCATTCCTGGAATAAACCCCACTTGATCATGGTGTATGATCCTTTTAATGTGCTGTTGGATTCTGTTAGCTAGTGTTTTGTTGAGGAGTTTTGCATCTATGTTCATCAGTGATAGTGGCCTGTAGTTTTCTTTCTTTGTGACATCCATGTCTGGTTTGGTATTAGGGTGATGGTGACCTTGTAGAATGAATTTGGGAGTGTTCCTCTCTCTGCTGTATTTTGGAAGAGTTTCAGAAGGGTAGGTGTCAGCTCTTCTCTAAATGTTTGATAGAATTCGCCTGTGAAGCCATCTGGTCCTGAGCTTTTGTTTGTTGGAAGATTTTTAATCACAGTTTCAATTTCAGAGCTTGTGATTGCTCTGTTCATATTTTCTATTTCTTCCTGATTTAGACTTGGCAGGTTGTGCCTTTCTAAGAATGTGTCCATTTCTTCCAGGTGGTCCATTTTATTGGCATAGAGTTGCTTGTAGTAACCTCTCATGATCTTTTGTATTTCTGCAGTGTCAGTTGTTACCTCTCCTTTCTCATTTCTAATTCTGTTAATCTGAGTCTTCTCCCCTTTTTTCTTGATGACTCTGGCTAATGGTTTATCAATTTTGTTTATCTTTTCAAAGAACCAGCTTTTAGTTTTATAGAGCTTTGCTATCATTTCCTTCATTTCTTTTTCATTTATTTCTGATCTGATCTTTATGATTTCTTTCCTTCTGCTAACTTTGGGGTTTTTTTGTTCTTCTTTCTCTAATTGCTTTAGGTGCAAGGCTATTTGTTTATTCGAGATGTTTTCTGTTTCTTAAGGTAGGATTGTATTGCTATAAACTTCCCTCTTATAACTGCTTTTGCTGTATCCCATATGTTTTGGGTCGTTGTGTCTGCATTGTCATTTGTTTCTAGGTATTGTTTTATTTCCTCTTTGATTTCTTCAGTGATCACTTTGTTATTAAGTAGTGTATTGTTTAGCCTCCACGTGGTGGTGTTTTTTGCAGTTCTTTTCCTGTAATTGATATCTAGTCTCATAGCGTTGTGCTCAGAAAAGATATTTGATACAATTTCAATTTTCTTAAATTTACCAAAGCTTGATTTGTGACCCAAGATATGATATATCCTGGAAGATATTCCATAAGCATTTGAGAAAACTGTGTTTTCTGTTGGTTTTGGATGGAATGTCCTATAATTATCAATTAAGTCCATCTTGTTTAATGTATCATTTATAGCTTGTGTTTCCTTATTTATTTTCATTCTGGATTATCTGTCCATTGGTGAAAGTGGGGTATTAAAGTCCCCTACTATGAATGTGTTACTGTTGATTTCCCCTTTTATGGCTGTTAGTATTTGCCTTATCTATTGAGGTGCTCCTGTGTTGGGTGCATAAATATTTACCATTGTTATATTTGTTTTTTTGGATCGATCCCTTGATCATTATGTAGTGTCCGTCTTTGTCTCTTCTAATAGTCTTTATTTTAAAGTCTATTTTGTCTGATATGAGAATTGCTATTCCAGCTTTCTTTTGGTTTCCATTTGCATGGAATATCTTTTTCCATCCCTTCACTTTCAGTCTGTGTCTCTAAGTCTGAAGTGGCTCTCTTATAGACAGCATATGTATGGCTCTTGTTTTTGTAACCATTCAGCCAGTCTGTGTCTTTTGGTGAGAGCATTTAATCCATTTACATTTAACATAATTATCGATATGTATGTTCCTATTCCCATTTTCTTAATTGTTTTGGGTTTGTTATTGTTGGTCTTTCCCTGCTCTTGTGTTTCTTGCCTAGAGAAGTTCCTTTAGCATTTGCTGTAAAGGTGGTTTGGTGGTGCTGAACTCTCTCAGCTTTTGCTTGTCTGTAATGGTTTTAATTTCTCCATCAAATCTGAATGAGAGCCTTGCGGGGTAGAGTAATCTTGGTTGCATGTGTTTCTCCTTCATCACTTTAGTTATTTCCTGCCAGTCCCTTCTGGCTTGAAGAGTTTCTGCTGAAAGATCAGATGGTAACCTTATGGGAATTCCCTGTGTGTTATTTGGTTTTATTTCCCTTGCTGCTTTTAAAATGTTTTATTTATATTTAATTTTTGATAGTTTGATTAGTATGTGTCTTGGCATGGTTCTCCTTCGATTTATCCTGTATGGGGCTCTCTGTGCTTCCTGGACTTGATTAACTATTTCCTTTCCCATATCAGGGAAGTTTTCAACTGTAATCTCTTCAAATAATTTATCAGTCCCTTTCTTTTTCTCTTCTCCTTTTGGAACTCCTATAGTTTGAATGTTGGTGCGTTTAATATTGTCCCAGAGGTCTCTGAAACTGTCCTCAGTTCTTATCATTCTTTTTTCTTTATTCTACTCTGCAGTAGTTGTTTCCACTATTTTATCTTCCAGGTCGTTTATCAGTTCTTCTGCCTCATTTATTCTGCTATTGATCCCATCTACAGTATTTTTAATTTCATTTATTGTGTTGTTCATTGTTGCTTCTTTCATCTTTATTTCTTCTAGGTCCCTGTTAATTCTATTTCCAAGATTTTGGATCATCTTTACTATCATTATTCTGAATTCTTTTTCCGGTAGAATGTCTATTTCCTCTTCATTTGTTAGGTCTGGTGGGTTTTTATCTTGCTCCTTCATCTGCTGTGTGTTTTTCTGTTTTCTCATTTTGCTTATCTTACTGTGTTTGGGGTCTCCTTTTTGCAGGCTGCAGGTTCATAGTTCCCATTGGTTTTGGTGTCTGTTGCCAGTGGCTAAAGTTGCTTCAGTGGCTTGTGTAGGCTTCCTGGTGGAAGGGACTAGTGCCTGTCTTCTGGTGGATTAGGCTGGATCTTGTCTTTCTAGTGGGCAGGTCCACGTCTGGTGATGTGTTTTAGGGTGTCTGTGGCCTTATTATGATTTTAGGCAACCTCTCTCCTAATGGGTAGGGTTGTGTTCCTGTATTGCTAGTTGTTTGGCATAGGGTGTTCCGCACTGTAGCTTGATGGTCGTTGAGTGAATCTGGTTGCTGGTGTTGAGATGGAGATCTCTGGGACATTTTTGCCGTTTGATATTATGTGGAGCTGGGAGGTCTCTTGTGGAGGAGTGTTCTGAAGTTCTCTCTCCCACCTCAGAGGCCCAGCACTGACTCCTGGCTGCAGCACCAAGAGCCTTTCATCCACACGGTTAAGAATAAAAGGGAGAAAAAGTAGACAGAAAGAAAGAAAGAAAGAAAGGAAGGAAGAAAGGAGGGAATAAGGGAAGGAGGGAAGGAATGAGG
The DNA here is from genome assembly GCA_004363435.1 of Platanista minor. Taxonomy (NCBI): domain Eukaryota; kingdom Metazoa; phylum Chordata; class Mammalia; order Artiodactyla; family Platanistidae; genus Platanista; species Platanista minor. The sequence goes on from RJWK010006935.1 coordinate 19,838, forward strand.
GAAGAAAGAAAGGAAGGAATGAAGAAAGAGGATAAATAGAATAAAGTAAGATAAAATTAAAAAGTTATTAAAATAAAAAATAATAATTATTAAGATAATTTTTTTTTTAAAGTTAAAAAAAAATGGACAGAATGAACCCTAGGACAAACAGTGAAAGCATAGCTATACAGTGAAAATCTCACACAGAAGAATATACATACACACTCACAAAAAGAGGAAAAGGGGAAAAAAGTAATAAATCTTATTCTCAAAGTCCACCTCCTTAATTTGGGATGATTCGTTGTCTATTCATGTATTCCACATATGCAGGGTACATCAAGTTGATTGTGGGGATTTAATTCGCTGCTCCTGAGGCTGCTGGGAGAGATTTCCCTTTCTCTTCTTTGTATGCACATCTCCTGGGGCTCAGCTTTGGATTTGGCCCCTCCTATGTGTGTAGGTCACTGGAGGGCATCTGTTCTTCCTTCCAACAGGACGGGGTTAAAGGAGCAGCTGACTCTGTGGCTCTGGCTCACTCAGGCCGGGGGGAGGGAGGGGCACAGAGTGCGGGGTGAGCCTGTGTCAGCAGAGGCCAGCGGGATGTTGCACCAGCCTGAGGCGTGCCATGCATGCTCCCGGGGAAGTTGTCCCTATATCCCGGGACCCTGGCAGTAGCGGGCTGCACAGGTTCCCCTGAAGGAAGATGTGGAGAGTGACCTGTGTTCACACACAGGCTTCTTGGTGGTGGCAGCAGCAGCCTTATCATCTCAGGCTCGTCTCTGGGGTCTGTGCTGTTAGCCATGGCTCACTTGCATCTCTGAAGCTCTTTTAAGCAGCACTCTTAATCCCCTCTCCTCACGCACCAGGAAACAAAGAGGGAAGAAAAAGTCTCTTGCCTCTTTGGCAGGTCCAGACTTTTCCCCGGACTCCCTGCCAGCTAGCCGTGGTGTACTAACCCGCTGCAGGCTATGTTCATGCCACCAACCCCAGTCCTCTCCCTGCGTTCTGACTGAAGCCCGAGCCTCAGCTCCCAGCCCCGACCACCTCAGCAGGTGAGCAGACAAGCCTCTCGGGCTGGTGAGTGCTTGTCAGCACTGATCCTCTGTGCAGGAATCTCTCTGCTTTGTCCTCCATGCCCCTGTTGCTGTGCTCTCCTCCATGACTCCAAAGCTTCCCCCCTCCACTACCCACAGTCTCCACCTGCGAAGGGGCTTCCTAGTGTGTGGAAACCTTTCCTCCTTCACAGCTCCTTCCCACTGGTGCCGGTCCCATCCCTATTCTTTTGTCTCTGTTTATTCTTTTTTTTTTTGCCCTACCCAGGTACGTGGGGAGTTTCTTGCCTTTTGGGAGGTCTGAGGTCTTCTGCCAGCGTTCAGTAGGTGTTCTGTAGGAGTTGTTCCACGTGTAAATGTATTTCTGGTGTATCTGTGGGGAAGAAGTTGATCTCCACTTCTTACTCTTCTGCCGTCTTCTCTATCTCCCTTACATTTAGGTTTTTAATCCATTTTGAGTTTAGTTTTGCATATGGCCGGAAAAAATGTTCTAATTTCATTCTTTTACTTGTGGCTGTTCAGCTTTCCCAGCACCACTTATTGAGGACACTGCTTTTCTCCACTGTATATTCTTACCTCCTTTGCAATAGATTAATTTCTCATAAGTGCATGCTTTTTTCTCTTGGCTCTCTTGTTGTTTCTCTTGGCTCTTGTTGTTGTGCCAGTATCATATTATTTTGATTACTGAAGCTTTGCAATACAGTCGGCAGTCAAGGTGTGTGTTTCTTCCAGCTCTTGTACTTCATTCTCAAGATAGTTTTGATTGTTTGACTTCTTTTATTTTTCCATACAAATTTTTAAATGATTTGTTCTAGTTCTCTGAAAAATGCTCTTGGTATTTTGGTAGGGATTGTATTGAATCTGTAGTTTGCCTTGGGTAGTCTGGTCATTTTAATAATATTAATTCTTCCAATCCATGAACATGGTATATCTCTCCTTGTGTCATCTTCATTTTCTTTCATCAGTGACATAGTTTTCTGAATACAGGTTTTTACTTCCTTAGAAAGGTATATTCCGAAGTATTTTATTCTTTTTGATGCAGTGGTAAATGGGATTGTTTACTTAAATTCCTTTCTGAGAGTTCGTTATTAGTGAATAGACATGCAACAGATTTCTGTATATTCATTTTGTATCTTTCAACTTTACCAGATTCATTGATAAACTCTGGTAGTTTTCTGGTGGTTTCTTTAGAATTTTCTATGTATAGCATCATGTCATTTAGAAACAGTGACAGTTTTCCTTTTCCTTTCGAATTTGGATTATTTTAATTTCTTTTGTCTTATGTAATTTCTGTGGTGAGGACTTCCAATAATATGTTTAATAAAATTGATGAGAGTGGGTATCCTTGTCTTCTTCCTCACCTTAGAGGAAATGTTTTCAGCTTTTTGCTTTTGAGTATGATGTTAGCTGTGGGTTTGTCATATATGGTCTTCATTATGTTGAGGTATGTCCCCTTGATGCCCCAAATCTGCAGAGTTTTTATCATAAATGGATGTTGAATTTTGTCAGAAGCTTTTAATACTTGTATTGAGATTATCATATGGTTTTTAATCTTCTATCTGATAATGTGGTGTATCATATTGATTGATTTGCAGATATTGAAAAATCCTTGCATCATTGGAATAAATCCTACTTGATCGTGCTGTATGATCCTTGTAATGTATTTTTGTATTTAGTTTGCTATTATGTTGTTGAGGATTTTTACATCTCTGTTCATCAGGGATATTGGCCTATAGTTTTATTTTTTTGTGAGATCATTGGTTTTGGTTTCAGGATAACACTGGTGTTGTAGAATGAGTTGGGAAGTGTTCCTTTTTTTGCAAGATTTGAAATAGTTTGGGAAGAATCAGTTTTAATCCATCTCTAAATGCTTGGTAGAATTCCCTTCTGAAGCCATCTGGTGCTGGACATTTGTTTGTTAAGAAATCTTCACTACTGATTCAATTTCATTACTGGTAATTGGTCTGTTAATATTTTGTATTTCTTGTGGTTCAGTCTTGGGAGATTGTACATTTCTAAGAATTTTTCCATTTCTTCTAGGTTGTCCATTTTAATTGGTGTATAGTTGCTCACAGTAGCCTATTATGATCTTTTGCATTTCTGTGGTGTAAGTTGTAACTTCTATTTTTTCATTTCTGTTTTTATTGACTTGGACCAGCTCTCTTTTAAATTTTTTCTTGATGAGTCTAGCCAACAGTTTGTCAAAGTTGTTTCTCTTTGCAAAGAACAAAAACTTTCTTTTAATTGAAGTATAGTTGATTTACAATGTTGTGTTAATTTCTGCTGTACATAAAAATGAGTCAGTTATACATATATATGAATTTTTTTTAACATCTTTATTGAGGTATAATTGCTTTACATTGTTGTGCTAGTTGCTGCTGTATAACAAAGTGTATCTGCTATATGTAATCATATATCCCATATCCCTTCCCTCTTGCATATCCCTCCCACCTTCCCTATCTCACCCCTCTAGGTGGTCACAGAGCACGGAGTTGATCTACCTATGCTATGTGGCTGCTTCACACTAGCTATATATTTTACATTCGGTAGTGTATATATGTCAGTACCACTATCTCACTTCGTCCCAGCTTACCCTTCCTCCTCCCTGTGTCTTCAAGTCCATTCACTACTTCTACATCTTTATTCCTGTCCTGCCCCTAGGTTCTTCAGAATGATTTTTTTGTTTTTTAGATTCCATATATATGTATTAGCATATGGTATTTGTTGTTTTTCTCTTTCTGACTTACTTCACTCTGTATGACCATCTCTAGGTCCATCCACCTCACTACATATAACTCAATTTCATTTCTTCTTATGGAAGAGTAATATTCCTTTGTGTATATGTGCCACATCTTCTTTATCCATTCATCTGTTGATGGACACTTAGGTTGCTTCCATGTCCTAGCTATTGTAAATAGTGTTGCAATGAATATTGTGGTACATGACTCTTTTTGAATTATGGTTTTCTTGTAGTAGGATTGTTGGATCATATGGTAGCTCTACTTTTAGCTTAGTTTTTTTTGTGTGTGTGTGTGTGTGTGTGTGTGTGTGGTACGTGGGCATCTCACTGTTGTGGCCTCTCCCATGGCAGAGCACAGGCTCTGGATGCACAGGCACAGCAGCCATGGCTCACGGGCCCAGCTGCTCTGTGGCATGTGGGATCCTCCTGTAGTGGGGCCCAAACCCATATCCCCTGCTTTGGCAGGCAGATTCTCAACCACTGTGCCACCAGGGAAGCCCGTAGTTTTTTAAGGAACCTTCATACTGTTCTCCATAGTGGCTGTATCAATTTACATTCCCACCATGAGTGCAAGAGGGTTACCTTTTCTCCACACCCTCTCCAGCATTTGTTATTTTTGGAGTTTGTAATGATGGCCGTTCTGACTGGTTTTGTATATTCTTTTCCATATGGTTTATCATAGGATATTAAATATAGTTCTCTGTGCTATACAGTAGGGCCCTGTTGTTTATCCATTCTATATGTAATAGCTAGCACCATCCTCCCGCTCCATCCCTCCCCTAGCCCCCTCCCCGTTGGCAACCACAAGTCTGTCTTCTATGTCTATGGGTCTGTTTGTTTCATAGATAGGTTCATTGTGTCATATTTTAGATTCCCCTTGTAAGCAATATAATATGGTATTTGTCTTTCTCTTTCTGACTTACTTCACTTAGTTTGATAATCTCTAGTCACATCCATGTTGCTGAAAATGTCACCATTTCATTTTTTTTTTCATGGCTGAGTAATTTTCCATTGTATATATGTACCACATTTTCTTCCTTTCCTCTGTTAATGGATATTTAGGTTGCTTCAATATCTCGGCTAATGTAAATAGTGCTGCTCTGAATATTTGGGTGCACATAACTTTTCAAATTATGGTTTTCTCTGGACATATGCGCAGGAGTGGGATTGCTGGATTAAATGGTAGTTCTATTTTTCGTTTTTTAAGGAACCTCCATACTGTTCTGCATAGTGGTTGTACCAAATTACATTCCCACCAGGAGTGTAGGAGGGTTCCCTTTTCTCCACACCCTCTCCAGCATTTGTTATTTGTGGAGTTTTTAATGATGGTCATTCTGCCCAGTGTGAGGTGGTACCTCATTGTAGTTTGAATTTGCATTTCTCTAATAATTAGCAATACTGAACATCTTTTCATGTGTCTGTTGGCCCCCTGTATGTCTTCTTTGAAGAAATGTCTATTTAGGGCTTCTGGCCATTTTTTGATTGGATTGTTTGTTTTTTTTGTTGTTGCATTGTATGAGCTGTTTGTATATTTGGGAAATTAAGCTCTTGTCAGTTGCAGCATTAACAAATATTTCTTCCATTCATGTCTTTTCATTTTGTTGGTGCTCTCCTTTGCTGTGCAAACATTTGTAAGTTTGATTAGGTCCCATTTGTTTATTTTTGTTTTTATTTCTATTGCCTTGGTAATCTGATCTGAAAAACAAACATTGAAAATATTTATGTCAGACAATGTTTTGCCTATGATTTCTTCTAGGAGTTTTATGGTATCAAGTAAAAGAACCAAGTCTTAATTTCATTGATCTTTTCTATTGCTTTTTAGTCTTTATTTTATTTCTTTCTACTCTTATCTTTATGATGTCTGTCCTACTATCTGTGCGGGGTTTTTTTTCTCTTTTTTTCTAATTCCTTTAGGTCTAAGGCTAAGTTGTTTACTTAAGAATTTTCTTGTTTTCTAAGCTAAGCTTGTGACACTAAGAACATCAATATTAGAAATGCTTTTGCTGTGTTCTATAGATTGTGGATCATTGTGTATTCATTTTCATTTGTCTTCAGGTATTTTTGATTTCCTTTTTGATTTCCTCAGTGGCTTATTGGTTATTTAGTTGTTTATTGTTTAACCTTAAATATGTTTGTGTTTCTTGCAGGTTTTTTCTTGTAGTTGATTTTGGTCTCATAGCACTGTGGTCAGAAAAGATGGTTCACATGATTTCAATTTTCTTCAGTTTACCAAGGATTATTTTGTGGCCTATCATGTAATCTATTATGGGAAATGTTACATGTGCACTTGAAAGAATTTGTATTCTGTTGCTTTTGTATGGAATCTTCTATTGGGTTGGCCAAAAATTTGTTCAATGTTTTCTGTAAGATGGTTCTTGTAGCACTTGTTGTCTTTAACTTCACTCAAAACAATTTTGTTAGATTGTATTGTGAGAGCTGTCATATCAGCATGCATTTTTTAAAAAACTTATCAAAATTGCTGGATTTTTGTGTAGCCATTTTAATATTGAAGATGTAGGAAAAAGAGGAACATTTTTTGAAATATTATGTTTTAATATTTCAAGAAAGGTAAAAAGGCAACAGAAATACAAAAAAGGATTTGTGCAGTGTATGGAGAAGGTGCTGTGACTGACTGAACATGTTAAAAGTGGTTTGTGAAGTTTTGTGCTGTAGATTTCTCTCTGGACGATGCTGCACAGTGAGGTAGACTAGTTGAAGTTGATAGTGACCAAATCAAGACATTAGTTGAGAACAATCAAAGTTATATTACATGGGAGAGAGCTGACCCTCAAAGTATCCAAATCAAGTACTGAAAATCATTTGCACCATCTTGGTTATGTCAATCGCTTTGATGTTTCAGTTCTACATAATTTATGTGAAACAAACCTTCTTGACCATATTTCCATGCAACTCTCTACTTAAACATGACAAAAAAGTTCCATTTTTTGAAAAAATTGTGACAAGCAATGAAAAGTGGATACTGTACAATAATGCAGAATGGGAGAGATCGTGTGGCAAGTGAAACGAACCACCACCAACAATGCCAACTGCCAGTCTTAATCCAAAGAAGGTGATGTTGTGTACATGGTGGGATTGGAAGGGAGCCCTCTATTATGAGCTCCTTCCAGAAAACCAAATGGTTAATTCCAGCAAGTACTGCTCCCAATTAGACCAACTGAAAGCAGCACTCGATGAAAAGCATCCAGAATTGGTCAATAGAAAATACATAATCTTCCATCAGGATAATGCAAGACCACATGCATCTTTGATGACCAGGAAAAACTGTTACAGCTTGGTTGGGAAGTTCTGATTCATTCGCCATATTCACCAGACGTTGCACCTTCAGATTTCCATTTACTTCATTCTTTACAAAATTCTATTAATGAAAAAAATTTCAATTCCCTGGAAGACTGTAAAATACACCTGGAACACTTCTTTGCTCAAACAGGTAAAAAGTTTTGGGAAGACGGAATTATGGAGTTGACTGAAAAATGGCAGAAGATAGTGGAGCAAAACAGTGAATATGTTGTTCAATAAAGTTCTTGGTGAAAATGAAAAATGTGTCTTTTATTTTTACTTAAAAACCAAAGTCACTTATTGGCCAACCCAATATTTATTGATACATATGTTCTTATTGTCTTATTTGTGAACTGTTTTGAAATTGATTTTCTAGGTCCTTTTGTTCCTTTCTTCTTTTTGCTCTAATCCCTTATGATTTGATTACTATCTTTAGTGTTATGTTTAGATTCCTTTTTACTTTTTTGTGTGTGTATGTTTTATAGATATTCAGTTTGAGGTTATGGTGAAGTTTATATAGAGCTATAGATATATGATTTTCTAAGTTGCTCATCTTTTAATCTCAAATACATTTTAAAACCCTCCATTTGTACCCTCCTCTACGCATGATTACTGTTTTTGACATCTTATTTTGCATCTGTTTTCTGTATCCCTTAACTCTCTATTGTGGATATAGATGATTTTACTACTTTTGTCTTCTAACCTTCCTACTGCCTTTGTGCATAGGTGATTTCCTCCCTTTACTGTATGTTTGCCTTTACCAATGGAGCTTTTTCCTTTCATAATTTTCATGTTTCTAGTTGTGGCCTTTTCTTTTACTCTTTGAGAATTTCCTTTAACATTTCTTGTAAAACTGGTTTGATGGTCCTGAACTCTTAGCTTTTGCTTATCTGTGAAGTTGTTGATCTCTTGTCAAGTAGAATAGTATTGGTTGTAGGTTTTCCCTTTTTATCACTTTAAATATATCATGGCACTCCCTTCTGTCCTTCAGAGTTTCTGCTGAAAAATCAGCTGGTAGCCTTGTGGGAGTTTCCTTGTATGTTATTTATTGCTATTCCCTTGCTGCTTTTAGTTCTCTGTCTTTAATTTTTGTCATTTTGATTACAATGTGTTTTGATGTGTTCCTCTTTTGGTTCATCCTTTATGGGACTCCATGATTCCTTGACTTGGATGTCTATTTCCTTTCCCAGGTTAAGGAAGTTTTCAACTATTATCTCTTTAAATATGTTATGAGCCCCTTTCTCTCTCTCTTCTCCTTCAGGGTACCCTATAATATGAACATTAGTGTACTTGATGCTGTCGCAGAAGTCTCTTAAACTTTTTTCATTTATTTCCATTCTTTTTTTTCTTTTCAGCATCAGTAATTTCCTCTATTCCATCTTCCAGCTCACTGATCTCTTCCTCTGTATCATTTAGTCTACTGTTGATTCCCTCTAGCATATTGCTTATTTTATTATGCATCTCTGTTTGGTTGTTCTTTATATTTTCTAATTCTTTGTTAAAAACTTCTAACTTTGTTCTGTGCATCCGTTCTTCTCACAAGTTCTTTATCATCTTTATGATCACTACCCTGAAGCTTCCTTGGGTAGATTGCCTATCTCCAGTTCACTTATTTTTTCTTCTGTGGTTTTATCTTGTTCCTTCATTTGGGACATGTTCCACTGTCCCCACATTTTATCTAAGCTGTTGTTCTAATTTTTATGAATCTGGTAGGTTTCCTGACCATTTAGAAGTGGCCTTTTGTAGAAGACATCATTTGTGTCCCAACAGCACACTCCCCTCTCATCACCCAACCTATATGGTCTAAGCATTCCTCCATGTGGGCTGCATGGGTTCTTTTATTTTGGTGAGCTGACTATGTGGGCAATCTGTTAGGGTTCGTTAGCCCTCGATCCAGTTAGTTGTCAGGCCATGCCTTGTGCAGAGGATGCTGTCTATTATTTGGCAGGACCAGTTCACAAGGTGGCTAACTCTGGAACCCAGAAGTCTCTGGGGTTAGTGCTGGCTCACTGGTGGGTAGAGTTAGATTCCAGGAGAATCCGGGCTGTTACCCATCAACTTGGGGTAGGGAACCAGGTCGTTGAGTTAGTACCAACCTACTGGTGGGTACAGCCAGGACTTGGAGGGTGGTTGCAGGTCCCAGGGATCCCAGAGCTTGTGCTGGATCACTGCTTGGTGAGGCAGGTTCTTTACACAGTTGGGTATAGTGTCCAGGATATCCCTAAGATTTTATTTGTTTGCTCGTGGGCAGGGTTAAGTCCCAGCTGTTCCCAGGCCAGGATCTGGGCTGCTGGTTGATGGGCCAGGTTCACAGGCTTCAAATCTGTGGTTTTATTGTGGCTTGTATCTGCTCCTTGGTGGGTGAATTGTTTAAGTGGCTAGAGCAGCCTCCTTGAGGGTAGGACTGGATCACAAGGGATTCTGAGGCTGGTGCCCAGTAACTGGTGGATGGGCCCTTTGGTGAGTAGGTCCGTGTCTAGAGGCAGCTGTGGGTTCAGGGGTACTTTTTTGTTTTTTAACATTTTTATTGGAGTATAATTGCTTTACAATGGTGCATTAGTTTCTGCTTTATAACAAAGTGAATCAGCTATACATATACATATATCCTCATATCTCCACCCTCTTGCGTCTCCCTCCTACGCTCCATATACCACCCCTCTAGGTGTTCACAAAGCACTGAGCTGATCTCCCTATGTTATGTGGCTGCTTCCCACTAGCTATCTATTTTACGTTTGGTAGTGCATATATATCCATGCCACTATCTCACTTCGTCCCAACCTACCCTTCCCCCTCCCTGTGCCCTCAAGTCCATTCTCTACATCTGTGTATTTATTCCTGTCATGCCCCTAGGTTCTTCAGAAACTTTTTTTTTCTTTTTAGATTCCATATATATGTGTTAACATATGGTAATTGTTTTTCTCTTTCTGACTTACTTCACTCTGTATGACAGTCTCTAGGTCCATCCACCTCACTACAAAGAATTCAATTTCGTTTCTTTTTATGGCTGAGTAACATTCCATTGTATATATGTGCCACTTCTTCATTATCCATTCATTTGTCAGTGGACACTTAGGTTGCTTCCATGTCCTGGCTATTGTAAATAGTGCTGCAATGAACATTGTGGTACACGTCTCTTTTTCAATTATGGTCTTCTCAGGGTATATGCCCAGTAGTGGGATTGCTGGGTCATAGGTTAGTTCTATTTGCAGTTTTTGAAGGAACCTCCATACCATTCTCCATATTGGTGTATTAATTTACATTCCTAGCAACAGTGCAAGAGGGTTCACTTTTCTCCACACCCTCTTCAGCATTTATTGTTGGTGGATATTTTGATGATGGCCATTCTGACTGGTGTGAGGGAATACCTCATTGTACTTTTGATTGGCATTTCTCTAAGAATTAGCAATGTAGAGCATCTGTTCATGTGCTCCTTGGCTATCTGTATATCTTCTTTGGATAAATGTCTATTTAGATCATTTGCCAATTTTTTGATTGGATAGTTTGTTTTTTTGATATACAGCTGCATGAGCTATTAGTATATTTTGGAGATTAATCCCCTATCATTTCCTTCATTTGCAAATATTTTCTCCCATTCTGTGGGTTAGCTTTTAATTTTGTTTATGATTTCTCTTGCTGTGAATAGCTTTTAAATTTAGTTAGGTCCCATTTGTTTTATTTTTATTTCATTACTCTAGGAGGTGGATCCATAAAGCTGTTTCAAAGAGTGTTCTGCCTATGTTTAGCTCTCAGAGTTTTATAATATCTGGCTTACATTTAGGTCTTTAATTTATTTTGAGTTTATTTTTGTGCATGCTATTAAAGAATGTTCTACATTTTTTTTTTTTTTTGCAGTATGTGGGCCTCTCACTGTTGTGGCCTCTCCCCTTGTGGAGCACAGGCTCCAGACGCGCAGGCTCAGTGGCCATGGCTCATGGGCCCAGCCACTCCGCGGCATGTGGGATCTTCCCAGACCGGGTCACGAACCCGTGTCCCCTGCATCAGCAGGCGGACTCTCAACCACTGCGCCACCAGGGAAGCCCTGTTCTGCTTTTTTATGCTTTTACATGTAGCTGTCCTGTTTTCCAAGCCACTACTTATTGAAGAGACTGCCTTTTCTCCATTTCCTTCTTTGTCATAGATTAATTGACCATAGGTGTGTGAGTTTATTTCTGGGCTTTCTATACTGGTCCATTCATCTATATTTCTGTGTTGTTTTTTTTTTCTGCCAAAACCATACTGTTTTGATGACTGTAGTTTTATAGCATAGTCTGAAGTCAGGGAGCCTGATTCCTCCAGCCACTCTTTTTTTTTCTTTTCTTCACTATTGCTTTAGCTATTCAGGGTATTTTTTTATTCCATATAAATTTAAAACTTTTTTGTTCTACCTCTATGAAAAATGTCATTGGTAATTTGATAGGAATTGCAGTGAATCTATAGATAGCCTTGGGGAGTATAGTCATTTTAACAATACTGATTCTTCCAATATATGAAAAATGGTATATTGATTCTTCCAATATACCATGAAGAACATGGTATACCTGTCCATATGTGTCATCTTCAATTTCTTCAATCAGTGACTTATAGTTTTCAGAGTACATTTTTTGCCTCCTTAGGTAATTTTATTCCTAGGTATTTTATTCTTTGTATTGTGATGCTAAATGAGATTGTTTCCTTAATACCTCTTTCTGATCTCTTGTGGTTAGTGTGTAGGAATGCAACAGATTTCTGTGTATTACTTTTGTATCCTGCAACTTTACCAAATTCTTTGATGAGCTCTAGTTTTATGGTAGCATCTTCAGAATTTTCTATATATAGTATCATGTCATCCACAAAAACTGACAATTTTATTTCTTCATTTCTAATTTGGATTCCTTTTATTTCTTTTTCTTCTCCTATTACCATGTCTAGGACTTCCAAAACTTTGTTGAATAAAAGTGGTTAGAGTGGACATCCTTGTCTTGTTCCTGATCTTAGAGGAAATGATTTCAGCTTTTCAGTGTTGAGTATGATGTTAGCTGTAGGTTTTTCCTAGATGACCTTTATTATGTTGAAATATGTTCCCTCTTTGACCACTTTCTGGAGTGTTTTTATCATAACTGGGTGTTGAATTTTGTCAAAACATTTTTCTGCTTCTATTATATGATCATGTTTTTTTTGTTTGTTTTTTTGTTTTCTTTGTGGTATGCGGGCCTCTCACTGTTGTGGCCTCTCCCGTTGTGAAGCACAGGCTCTGGACGTGCAGGCTCAGTGGCCATGGCTCATGGGCCTAGCCGCTCTGCGGCATGTGGGATCTTCCCAGACCGGGGCACGAACCCATGTCCCCTGCATCGGCAGGCGGACTCCCAACCACTACGCCACCAGGGAAGCCCCATGTGGTTTTTATCCTTCAACTTGTTAATGTGGTGTACCACACTGATAGATTTGTGGATATTGAAAAGTCTTTGCATCCCTGGGATAAATCCCACTTGATCATGGTGTATGATTATTTTTAATATATTGTTGGATTCAGATTGCTAGTATTTTGTTGAGGATTTTTGAGTCTATGTTCATCAGTGATATTGGACTGTAATTTGCTTTTTTGTAGTATATTTGTCTGGTTTTGGTATCAGGGTGAATGTGGACCCATAGAATGGGTTTGGTAGTGTTACTTCCTTCTACTAGGTTGTCCACTTTGTTGGCATATAGTTGCTTCTAGTAGTTTCATGATCGTTTACATTTCTGTTATGTCTATTATAACTTCTCTTTTTTCATTTCTAATTTTATTGATTTGAGCCCTCCCATTTTTTCCTGATGAGTCTAGCTAAAAGTTTATCAATTTTGTTTACCTGCTCAAAGAACCAGCTTTTAGTTTCATTGATTTTTGCTATTGTTTTCTTAGTTTCTATTTCATTTATTTCTGGTGTAATTTTTGTATTTTCTCTCCTTCTACTAAATGTAGGATTTTTATTCTTCTTTCTCTAGTTCCTTTAGATGTGAGGTTAGGTTATTGAGAAGAATTTGTATTCTGCTGCTTTTGGATGGAATGTTCTATAAATATTAATTGATTCCATCTGGTCTCATATGTCTTTTAAGGCCTTTGTTTTCTTACTGATTTTCTGTCCGGATGATCTGTCCATTGATGTAAATGGTGTCTGAAAGTCCCCCACTATTATTGTGTTATTGTCAATTTCTCCCTTTATGGCAGTTA
>RJWK010006935.1:33192-51260 GCA_004363435.1 Platanista minor
TTTTTTTTTTTTTTTTGCAGCATGTGGGCATCTCACTGTTGTGGCCTCTCCCACTGTGGAGCACAGGCTCTGGACGCACAGGCTCAGTGGCCATGGCTCATGGGCCCAGCTGCTCTGTGGCATGTGGGATCTTCCCAGGCAGGGGCACGAATCCATGTCCCCTGCATTGGTAGGCGGACTCTCAACCACTGCGCCACCAGGGAAGCCCTCCAGCTTTCTTTTGATTTTCATTTGCATGGAATATCTTTTTCCAACCCCTCACTTTCAGTCTGTATGTGTTCCTATCTGAAGTGGGTCTATTGTAGACAGCATGTATATGAGTCTTGCTTTTGTATATATTCAGCCAGTCTATGTCTTTTGGTTAGAACATTTAATCCATTTACATTTAAGGTAATTACTGATATGGCTGTTCTTATTGACATTCTGTTAATTGTTTTAGATTTGTTTTTTAGGTCTTTTTTCTTCCCTCCTCTTTTGTTCTCTTCTCTTGTGTTTTGAGTACTGTTTTTAGTGTTGTGTTTAGATTGGTGTTTCTTTTTTTGTGTGCATATCTATTGTTGATTTTTGGTTTGTGGTTCCCATGAAGTTTTGCTATAGCACTCTCTGTGTGTGTGTGTATATATATATATATATATATACACACACACACACATACACTTGTATACATTGTTTTAAATTGCTCATTTCTTAATTTCAAATGCGTTTCCAATATCCTGCATTTCTACTCTCTTCTTCTCATGATTGCTGGTTTTGATATCAAGTTTGCATGTGGTTGATTTCCTACCTTTACTGCATGTTTGCCTTTACTGGTGAGCTTTTTTGTTTCTAGTTGTGTCCTTATCCTTCTGCCTAGCAAAGTTCCTTTAACATTTGTGGTAAAGCTGGTTTGGTAGTGTTGAATTCTCTTAGTTTTTGCTTGTCTCTAAAGCTTTTGTTTTCTCCATCGAATCTGAATGAGAGCCTTATGGGTTGAGTATTCTTGGTTGTAGGTTTTTCCCTTTCATCACTTTAAATATATCATGCCACTCCTTTCTGGCCTGAAGAGTTTCTGCTGAAAAATCCATTACTATCCTTAAGGGGCTTCCTTTGGATGTTATCTGTTGCTTTTCCCTTGTTGCTTTTAATATTTTCTCTTTGTTTTAAATTTTTGATAATTATGTGTCTTATTATGTTTCTCCTTGGTTTTATCCTGTATGGGACTCTCTTTGCTTCCTGGACTTAAGTGACTGTTTCCTTTCCCATGTTAGGGAAATTTTAGCCTACGATCTCTTCAAATATTTTTCTCAGGCCCTTTCTTTCTTCTCCTTCTTGGACCCTTACAATGTGAATGTTGGTTTCTTTAAGGTTGTCCCAGAGATTTCTGTGATTATCCTCATTTCTATTTTTTTTTTTTTTTTTTTTTTGTGGTACGCAGTCCTCTCACTGTTGTGGCCTCTCCCTTTGCAGAGCACAGGTGCCGGACACACAGGCTCAGCAGCCATGGCTCACGGGTCCAGCCGCTCCATGGCATGTGGGATCTTCCTGGACCAGGGCACGAACCCACATCCCCGACATCGGTAGGTGGACTGTCAACCACTGTGCCACCAGGGAAGCCCTCTTTTTTTCTTTTTAATTCTCTTCTGTGGCAGTGATTTCCACCACTCTGTCTTCCAGCTCACTTATTCATTCTTCTGCCCTATGTATTCTGCATTGATTACTTCTACTTTATTTTCCACTTTAGTTATTGTATTCTTCATCTCTGTTTATTTGTTTCTTAAGTCTTCCAGCTCTTTTTTAAACATTTCTTGTACCTTCTCATTCTGTACTCCATTCTTTTTCTGAGATCTTGGATCATCTTTACTACCATTACTCTGAATTCTTTTTCAGGTAGAAGGCCTATATCCACTTCACTTAGTTCTTCTTCTGGGTTTTTTTTCTTGTTTCTTTGTCTGGATCATATTTCTCTGCCATCTCATCTTGTCTAATTTTCTGTGTTTGTGGTCTCCTTTCCACAGGCTGCAAAGTTGTAGTTCCTTTTATTTCTGGTGTGTTCCCACTGGTGGGTAAGGTTGGTCCAGCAACTTGTGCATGCTTCTTGGTGGGAAGGACTAGTGCCTGATGACTTTTGTGTAGAACTGTTTTTTATTCCTCCGGTGGATAGGCCATGTCAAGGGGTGTGTTTAGAGGTTGCTGTGAGCACAGTATGACTTTAGGAAGGCTTTCTGCTGATGACTGGGGCTGGGTTCCCACCCTGCTGGTTGTTTGGTCTGTGGTGTCCCAGCACTGGATCCTGAAGTCCTTTATGTGGGGCCAGGTCTCAGTGCCAAAATAGTTACCTCTGGGAGAGCTTATGCCAATCACTATTTCCTGGGGCCTCTACCACCAGTGCCCTTCACCCCACAGTGAGCCAGAGCCAACCCCTGTACCCCCAGAGACCCTCCAAGGCCCACTGGTAACTTTAGCCCAGGCTCCTGTGGAGTCACTGTTTTGTGCTTTGTTCCAGTGCACATGAAAACTTGTGTGAGCCCACCAAGAGTGGAGTCTCTGTTTCCCCCAGTCCTGTGGAGCTCCTGCACTCAAGGCTTGTTGGCCTTTAAACCCAAATGCTCTCATGGCTCCTGCTCCAGATACCAGGCCCTCAGTCTGGGGAGCTTGTCATGGGGTTTAGAACTCTCACTCCTGTGGGAGAACCTCTGCAATATAATTATTTCCAGTGTGTAGGTTGCCCACCTGGTGGGTATGGGATTTGACTTTTATAGACAATTCGCCCCTCTTACCTTCTCATTGTGACTTTTTCTTTGGATGTAAAATACCTATTTTGGTTCGTTCCAGTGATTTTTATTGATGGTTGTTCAGAAGTTAATTGTGATTTCAATGTTTTCATGAGATGGGGATAGCTCAAGTCCTTCTACATCTTGTCTGAAATTGAGGAGCTGTTTTTAGTTTGGATGTTTTCTGCCTCTTTCCTCAACATGTGCTGGCCATTATCTCCTTGGCATGGGGGTGTGAAGCTGCAGTGGCCCATGCAGGATGGCAGGGGTAATCAGGACTTTTATTACTATGTTGAATAAAACAGGTGAGTGTGGGTATCCTTGTCTTGTTCCTGACATTAGAGGAAAACATTACAGCTTTTCACCACTGAATATGATGTTAGCTCTGAGTTTGTCATATATAGCCTTTAATATGTTGTGGTATTTCTCTCTGTACCAATTTTGTTGTCCAGTTTGGTGGTATTTAATTGTTCATAGTTATCTCTTAAGACTCTTTGTATTTCTGTGGTATAGTTGTAATTTCTCCCCTTTCATTTCTGATTTTATTTATTTGGGTTCTCTCTCCTTTTGTCATGATCAGTTTAATTAAAGGCTTGTCAATTTTGTCTTTTCAAAGAACCAGCTCTTAGTTTTATTGATCTTTTCTACTACTTTTTTGGTCTCCATTTTATATATTTATGCTTTGATTTTTATTGTTTCCTTCCTTCTACTAAATTTTGGTTTTGTTTGGACTTCTTTTCTAGCTCCTTTAGGTGTAAAGTTAAATCTTATTTGGGGGATTTTTCTTATTTCTTGATGTAGGCCTGTCTTGTTATAAACTTCCCTCTCAGAATCAGTTTTGCTGTATTTCATGGATTTTAATATGTTGTATTTCTGTTTTTATTTTCCTCTAGGTGTTTTCTGTTTTGCCTCTGATTTTTTTGAATGACACATTGTTTGTTCAGTAACATGTTTAATCTCCACATTTTTGTTGCTTTTTCTTGTGATTGATTTCTAGCTTCATACCATTGTAGCTGATGAAGATGCTTGATATGACTTCAGTCTTCTTGAGTTTACTGAGACTTGCTTTACGACCTAACACGTGATCTCTACTGGAGAATGATCCATGAGCACTTGTAAAGAAAGTGCATTCTGATGCCTTCGGATGGAATGTTCTCTATATGTCTATTAATTCTAAATATCTGATCTAACATGGTGTTTAAATCCAAAGTTTCTCTATTAAATTTCTGTCTGAATGATCTATCCATTGATATAAGTGAGGTTTTAAAGTTCCCTACTATTATTGTGTTGTTTTCAATTTCTCTCTTTAAATCCCTTAACATGTCTTTATACACCTTGGTGCTCCTATATTGGGTGCATTTGTAAAAGTCATATTTTCTTGTTGAATTGACCCCTTTATCATTATGCAATTCCCTTCTTTGTCTTTTATTGCAGTTTTTGTTTTAATGTCTATTGTGTCTGATATGAGTATAGCTACTCCGTCTTTCTTCTCATTTCCATTTGCATGAAATACCTAGACTGTGTGTATCCTTACTTTTGAACTGAGTCTCTTATAGGCAGCACGTAGTGGGGTTTGTTTTTTGTCCATTCTGCCACTGTATGTATTTTGACTGGGGCATGTAGTCCATTTACATTTAAAGTAATTATTGATAGGGTATGTATTTATTGCAATTTTGTTAATACTTTCTGTCTGCTTTTGTATTTCCTCTCTGTTTCTTAATTTTCTTTCTCTGTTTTTTTGCATTTTGGTTGGCTTTTTTTTTCTTTAGTGTAATATTTATATTCCTTTCTCATTTTCTTTCATATATTTACTATAATTTTTTTCATTATGGTTACCATGATGTTCACATATAACATTATATGTAAGTAGAAGTTTGCTTTAAGTAGGTAACAAATTAAATTTGAACACATTCTGAAGATTTCTTTTTAAACCCCCTTCATTTCATACAGTTGATGACATATTTTATATTTTTAATTTTATGTATCTCTTAACTAAGTATTGTAATTTTAGTTAATTTTATTACTTTTGTCTTTTAACATTCATGCTTGCTTTATAAGGGATTGACTACTACCTTTATTATATATTTACCTTTTCCAGTGGGATTTTTTTTTTTTTTTTTTCGGTATGGGGGCCTCTCACTGTTGTAGCCTCTCCCGTTGCAGAGCATAGGCTCTGGAGGCACAGGCTCAGCGGCCATGGCTCATGGGCCCAGGCACTCCGTGGCATGTGGGGTCTTCCCAGACCAGGGCATGAACCCATGTCCCCTGCATCGGCAGGCAGACTCTCAACCACTGTGCTACCAGGGAAGCCCTCCAGTGGGATTTTTACTTTCATATGTTTTACTATTATTAACTATTGCCATTTATTTTCAGTTTAAAGAAGTTCCTTTAACATTTCTTGTAGGGCTGGTTTGGTGGTGGTAAATTCTTTAATTTTTGTTTATCTGGGAAACTCTTAATCTCTCCTTCAACTCTGAATGATAACCTTGCTGGCTAGAGAATTCTTGGTTGCAAGTTTTTGTTTGTTTCCTTTTAGCACTTTGAATATATCATGTCACTTCCTTCTGACTCGTAAAGTTTCTGATGAAAAAGGCTGATAACCTTTTCGGGTTTCCCAAGTTGTTTTTCTCTTGCTGCTTTTATGATTCTCTCTTTAACTTTTACCATTTTAATTATAATGTGTCCTGGTGTGTGTCTCTCTGGGTTCATCTTAATCAGAACTATCTGGGCTTCCTGGACCTGGATGTCTGTTTCCTTCCCCATATTAGGAACTTTTTCAACCACTATTTCTTCAAACATTTTTTATGACACTTTCTCTCTCACTTTACCTTCTAGGACACCTATAAATTGAATGTTATTCCACTTGATGTTGTCTCAAAAGTACCTTAAGGTACCTTCAGTTTTTAAATTTTTATTTTCATTTTGCTGCTCTTTTTGAGTTCCATTGCTTTGTATTCCAGCTCACTTATTTGTTTTCTACCTCATCTCATCTGTTGTTGAACCCTTTTAGTGTACTTTTCAGTTCAGTTATAACTTCTGTTTTGTACTTATATTTCCTGTATATTTGATGTTCTCACTGTGTTTGTCCATTATTCTCCTGAGTTTGGTTAACATCTTTATTAACATTATTGTAAACTCTTTATCAGGTAGATTGTTTACCTCTATTTCTTTCAGCTATTCCTCCAAAGTTTTGTCTTGTTCTTTTGATTGGAACATATTCCTGTTTCTCCTCATTTTGCCTAATTCTCTGTGTTTGTTTCTATATATTAAATAACAGCTATATCTCCCAGTTTTGAAACAGTGATCTTATATAGGAGATGTCCTGTGGGGCTCAGAAACACAATCTCAGCTGGCCACCAAAGCCAGGACCTCAAGGGATTTTCCCTATATGGGTTGCATGTGACCTTCTATTATGGTGGGTTGGATTGTGGCTGTTTCTGTGGAGCATTGGTAAGGACAGAAGGCCCCTGGAATGGCTGCATGGTCTGACCATGGCTACTGGTGCATGGTGACATTTGGGTTTAACTGTCCAGTCAGCTGTGAGGCCTGGTTGAGGCTCAAGGTTGGTCAGAGCTCTCAGTGGGGTACATCCATTGGTGCTAACATGCTACAGATGAAATTCCAAATGGCACTTGCTGGTGCTGATATCAGCAAGGTAATGTAAAATTGCACGGAGTGGCTCTGTCCCCAGGGACTGTCCCTACTGTTCCCTGTCTCTCCAGCACTTGTTTCAAGATTAATAATTGGGTCCCCACTCATCTGTGGTCCATGTGCTTTTCAATTTGGTGTTTTGTGCTGTTTTTTGGGTTGAGTCTGCACATGGGTATATTAAAAGTGGGAGTTTTGTTCCCTGAAACTCTATAGTTTTTCTGAATATATTCCCTGTTGGCTTTCAAAGCCAAGTGTTTTTTGAGTAGGTGTCATCTCTCCTGTACAGGACCCCGAGTTGGGGTGCCCAATGTTGAGGTCAAATTACCTGCTTCCCAGGGAAAATAACTGTACCTTTGTAATCCCTTCCATCTAATGGTTACCATGGATGGAGTGTGTGTTTTTTGCCCTTGGTAAATCCATCTCTCTGCCTCTTTTACCCCCCACCCCCCCAGATACTGTCCTTTTCCCCTTAGTTGTGAACACTCTGTTTAGCCAGTTTTCAGGTCCCTTTCAGGGACAATTAGTCCAAATGTAATAGTATAGTTGTTGTGTCCATGCTAGAAAGTGAGTTCAGGATCTTTCTAAGCCACCATCTTGAACCCTGTTCCAACATCTTTCTTTTTAAAGACATTTACTTTTTGTATATCTAATTGTTAAAACATATTCATGTATCAATATAGCTTATTTCCCAAAACTCAAATGATAGTTGTTCTTACAGAAATTTATTTTTACCTTATTACTCCAAGTTAACATATAGATTCGATATCCCAATCAAAATTTGAGTAAGTTACTTTGTGGATATCAACGAACTTATCTAAAAGTTACAAAGAAAGGCAAAAGACCCAGAATAGCCAACACAATATTGAAGTAGATGAATAAAATTGGAGAACTAACATTACTTGACTTACTATAAAACAACAGTTCAGGATAGTTGATATTGGCCACACCCCCCAAAAAAATAGACAAATAGATCAAAAGAACAGAACAGATAGCTAAGAAATAGACCCTATAAATATGGTCAGCTCATCTTTGATGAAGAATCAAAGGCATAACAATGGAGCAAAGATAGTCTTTTTAACAAATGGTGCTGGAACAACTGGATACACACATGCAAAAGAAATGAACCTAGACACAGACCTTTACACAAATTAACTTAAAATGGATTAGAAGAGTTAAATGTAAAATGAAAAACAATACAACTCCTAGAAGATAACATAGGAACAAACATAGAGGACATTGGGCATGGCAAAGAACTTTTAGATATAAGACTGGCACATGATACATGAAAGAAACAAATGATAAGCTGGATTTGATTTAAATTAAACAATTCTGCTTTGTGATAGACAATGTCATAGATTAAGAGAAAATATTTGGGAAAGATACATCTGATAAAGTGTTGTTATCTAAAATATACAAATAACTCATCAACTCTAAGAAAACAAACAACCCAATTAAAAAATAAGCCAAAACCTGAACATACTCATCAAAGAATATATTCGAATAGAAATTATGCACATGAAAAGATGTTCACCATTATATGTCATTAGGAAATTGCAATTTAAAATGAGATAACACTACACACGTTAGCATGGCTAAAATGTAAAACACTGAGAACAGCACATACTGATAAGGATGTGGAGCAAGAACTTGCATTCATTGCTGGTGGAGATCAAAATGGTGCAGCTACTTTGTAAGATAGTTTGATAATTTCTTACAAAAATAAACAGACTCTTACCATATGATCCACCAATCATTTTTCTTGATATTTACCCAAATTCATTGAAAATTATGCCCACACAAAACCTGCATATAGATATTTATAGTAGCTTTATTAATAACTGACAAAAATTGGAAGACACCAATATATCTTTCAGTTCATGAATAGATAAACTGTGGTACATCCAGAAAATGAAATATTATTCAGCACTAAAAATAAATGAGCTCTCAAGCTATAAAAATATGAAGGAAATTTAAAGGCATATAAATAAATGAAAGAAACCACTTTGAAAAGGCTACATACTGTATTATTCCAACTATGTTAGATTCTGAAATAGACAAACCTATGGAGATAGTAAAAAGATCAGTAGTTGCTAGGGGTTAGGGACGAGAGAAGGATGATTAGTTAGCATAGAGGAATTTTAGAGCAATGAAACTATTCTGTATGATACTACAAATGTGATTACTTGTCATTATATATTTGTCAAAACCCATAGACTGTAAAACACCAAGAATGAACCCTGGTGTAAACTGAGGACTTTGGATAATTATGATGTGTCATTCTCGGCTCATCAATTGTAACAGATATATGACTCTGGTGGGGATGTCATGTGTGTGTAGAGACAGGAATTATATTAAAAAAATAACAAAACTCTGTACCTTCTGCTTAATTTTCCTATGAATCTAAATTTTTTTTAAAAAAGGAAGTTTATTAATTGATAGAAAAACTAAACAACAACAACAAAAACCCTATTCATTTGGGTTAGTTTAAGTACAGAAGTGAGATGTTAAAGAATACTGTTTAAAGAATCAAGTATGTGGAGGGGTGGAGACAAGATGCTGGAGGGGGAGGATGCAGAATTCACGTCTCCCGAAAATTAGGGCACTTGCCAGATGCTGGTGGGGGACCTTGACACCCAAGGAGATGGGAGGAACCTCCGAGTGACCAGGTAGGACATAGGTGGAGTGAGATGAGAGGAGAAGTGGAGATGAGACAGGACTGGCGCCCCTGATGGGTGACTGTGAGGGAGTAAGCATTCCCATGCCTATAGGGACACCTGAGGATTGGGGGGAGTGTGCCTAGCATTTCTACCACCCAATCAGGCCCTGGGAAACTTGCAGGACTTTCAGGGTGGGTCCTCCATCCTCTGAGGACCCCTCCAAGGTCCTAGGGTTGTAGGAGGGCAGTGGTGGGGGGAGAAAATGTGGGCGGGCAGGACCTTCCAGAACCACAGGATCAAGGGAGGCACAGAGGGCATTTCCCCTGCCAACTCAGATCCCAGGAATCCTGCTGGACTCCCAGGCCTGGTCCTTGAATCTCCAGGGTCCACTCCAGCCTTATGGATCCTAAGGGTGTGGGAGGAAAGGAGGAGGGAGGAAGAGGAGCCGAAGCAGATGTGGGGGCCTTCCAGGGCCGGGGGATCAGAGGAAGTGCATCAGGCATTTCCCCCACCCACTTGGCCCTGGGAAGCCCATTGAGTTTCTGGGTGTGGTCCCCTGCCTTCTGGGGTTCCCTGAGGCCACGTGGGTCCTAGGGGCATAGGAAGGTGGGAAGGGGGAAAGAAGAAGAGAGGCCAATCCAGAAGAACCCTCCTGGATCATAAGATTGGGAGGAATGCTCCTAGTGTTTCCCCCACCCACTCAAGCCAAGTGAGGCTGTTGGGATCCCAGACCTGGTTCACTGCCCTCCAAGGCAAGAGGCACTCCTGGGCCAGCCTGTGGCATTGAGCCTAAGACGCCCTCCAGGGCCATTTCCGGCCCTGTGAGTCCTAAACATAGGCCCTGCCCACCACCTAAACACTGTCCCTGTCTACACCCCACCCTCCACAGTCAAGGCCATTTCCAGCTGTTTTTTTTTCTCCTCTTTTTTTAATATAGTGGTTCTATTTTACCTTCTGGTTGTTGTTTCATCTATATTTTTTATTTTTTTAATTCTTTCTAACATATCTCCTAGTTTTCTAATCTTATTTTATTTTTCACTCTTTGTTATTGTTCTGCTCTTTTTTTTCTTTTTTCTTTTCTCCCTCCCTGCATGACATGCAGGATCTTTGTTCACAAGCTGGGGATTTGGCCAGAGCTCCTGCAGTGGGAGCTCTGAGTCTGAACCACTGTACTAACAGAGAACCTCAGACTCAAAGGAATATTCACCAGAGTGAGGGCTCACGGAGGTCCTCAACTCAGCACCAAGACCCAACTGTACCCAACAGCCTACAAACTACAGTGTTGAAAGCCTCATGCCAAAAAACAAGTAAGAAAGGAACAATCCCATGCATCAAAAAAAAAAAAAAAAAAAAAAAAAAAAAAAAAAAAAAAAAAAAAAAAAAAAAAAAAAAAAAAAAAGAAAAGAAAAAAAAAATATGTCACAGATGAAGGAGCAAGGTAGACACCTTCAAGACCAAACAAATGAATAGGAAATAGGCAGTCTACATGAAAAAGAATTCAGAGTAATGATAGTAAATATGATCCAAAATCTCGGAAATAGTATAGAGGAACAGAATGAGAAAATACAAGAAATGATTAACAAAGATCTAGAAGAACTAAAGATGAAACAAACACAGATGAACAATACAGTAACTGAAATGAAAAATACACTAAAAAAGGAATCAATAACAAAATAACTGAGGCAGAAAAACAAATAAGTGAGCTGGAAGACAGAATGGTGGAAATAATGTTCAAAGAGCAGAATGAAGAAAAAAGAAAAAAAAAGAATGAAAAGAATTGAAGACAATCTCAGAGAACACTGGGAAAACACTAAATTCACCAACATTCAAATTATAGGGGTCCCAGAAGAAGAAGAGAAAAAGAATCTGAGAAAATATTTGAAGAGGTATAGTTGAAAACTTCCCTCATATGAGAAAGGAAATAATAACTCAAGTCCAGGAAGTGCAGAGAGTCACATACAGGATAAACCCTAGGAGAAACACAACAAGACACATATTAATCAAACCAACAAAAACTAAATTCAAAGAATAATATTAAAAGCTGCAAGGGATAAGCAAAAAATAAAATGCAAAGGAATCCCTACAAGGTTATCAGCTGATTTTTCATCAGAAACTCTGCAGGCCAGAAGGGAGTGGAAGGATGTACTTAAAGGGATGAAAGAATAAAACCTACAACCAAGATTACTCTACCCAGCAAGGACGTCATTCATATTAGATGGAGAAATCAAAAGCTTCACAGACAAGCAAAAGCTAAGAGAAATCAGCACCACCAAACCAACTTTACAACAAATGCTAAAGGAACTTCTCTAGCATGAAAAACAAGAGAAGAAAAAGACCCACAAAACAATTAAGAAAATGGTAATAGGAACATACATATCAATAATAACCTTGAATATAAATGGATTAAATGCTCCAATCAAAAGACAAAGACTGGCTGAATGGACACCAAAACAAGATGTATGTATAGGCTGTCTACAAGAGACCCACTTCAGACCTAGGGACACATACAGACTGAAAGTGAAGGGATGGAAAAAGATATTCCATTCAAATGGATATCAAAAGAAAGCTGGTGGGCTTCCCTGGTGTCGCAGTGGTTAAGAGTCTGCCTGCCGATGCAGGGGACACAGGTTTGTGCCACGGTCCGGGAAGATCCCACATGCCACGGAGCGGCTGGGCCCGTGAGCCATGGCCACTGAGCCTGCATATCCAGTCTGTGCTCTGCAACAGGAGAGGTCACAACAGTGAGAGGCCTGCATACAGCAAAAAAAAAAAAAAAGAAAGCTGGAGTAGCAATACTTGTATCAGATCAAATAGAGTTTAAAATGAAGACTGTTACAAGAGATAAGGAAGGACACTACATATTGATCAAGGGATCAATCCAAGAAGAAGATATAACCATTATAAATATTTATGCACCCAACATAGGAGCATCTCAATACATATGGAAAATGCTAAAAATCATAAAAGGAGAAATCAGCAGTAAGAGAAAAATAGTAGGGGACTTTAACACTCCACTTACACAAATGGACAGATCATCCAAACAGAAAATAAATAAGGAAATGAAAGCTTTAAATGACACAATAGATGAGATAGATTTAATTGATATTAATAGGACATTCCACCTGAAAGTGTTAGAATAAACTTGCCTCTCAAGTGCACACAGAGCATTCTCTGGTATAGATCACATCCTGGGTCACAAATCAAGACTCAGAAAATTTAAGAAATTTGAAATCATATCAAACATCTTCTCTGACCACATGCTATGAGATTGGAAATCAATTACAGGAAAAAAAAAGACTTTAAAAAACACAAATACATGAAGGCTAAAAAGTGTGCTACTAAATAACCAACAGATCACTGAAGAAATCACAGAAGAAATTTTAAAAATACATAGAAAAAAATGACAATGAAAACACGATAACCCAAAACTTACAGGACACAACAAAAGCAGTTCTACCAGGGAAGTTTAAGCAATTCAATCTCACCTCAAGAAACAAGAAAAATCTCAAATAAACAATCTAGCTTTACACCTAAAGCAACTAGAGAAAGAAGAACAAAGAAAACCCAAAGTAAGTAGAAGGAAATAAATCATAAAGATCAGAGTAGAAATAAATGAAATAGAAACAAAGAAAACAGTAGCAAAGATCAATAAAACTAAAAGTTGTTTCTTTGAGAAGATAAACACAATTGATAAACCTTTAGACAGACTTCAAGAAAAAAAAAACAGAGTATGCAAATCAATAAAATTAGAAATGAAAAAGGAGAAATCAAAATTGACACCACAGAAATAAAAAGGATCATTAGAGAATACTACAAAAAACTATATGCCAATAAAATGGACAACAAGGAAGAAATGGAAAAATTCTTGGAATTGTACAACTTTCCAAGACTGAACCAGGAAAATCTGGAAAGTATAAACAGACATATCACAAGTAGTGAAATTGAAACTGTAATTTAAAATCTTCCAACAAGCAAAAGTCCAGGACCAGATGGCTTCACAGGCAAATTCTATCAAACATTTAGAGACGAGCTAACACCTAACCTTCTCAAACTCTTCCAAAAAATTGCAGAGGGAGGAACACTCCCAAATACTTTCTACAAAGCCACCATCACCCTGACACCAAAACCAGACAACAATATCACAAAAAAGGAAAATTACAGACCAATATCACTGATGAACATAGATGCAAATATCCTCAACAAAATACTAGCAAACAATCCAACAATACATTAAAAGAATCATACACCGTGATCAAGTTGATTTATCCAAGGAATGCAAGGATTCTTCAATATAGGAAAATCAATCAATATGATAAACCATATTAACAAATTAAGGAATAAAATCCATATGATAATTTCAGTAGATGCAGAAAAAGCTTTTGACAATATTCAACAGCAATTTATGATAAAAATTCTCCAGAAAATGGGCATATAGAGAACATACCTCAACATAATAAAGGCCATATATGACAAACCCACAGCAAACATCATACTCAATTGTGAAAAACTGAAAGCATGTTCACTAAGATCAGAAACAAGACAAGGATGTCCACTCCTGCCACTCTTATTCAACATAGTTTTGGAAGTCCTAGCCATGGCAATCAGAGAAGAAAAAGAAATAAAAGGAATCCAAATTGGAAAGAAGTAAAACTGTCACTGCTTGCAGATGATCTGAAAGAGAAATTATGGAAACAATCCCATTTATCATTGGAACAAAAGGAATAAAATATCTAGGAATAAACCTACTTAAGGAGGAAAAACACTTGTATCAGAAAAGTATAAAACACTGACAAAAAAAATCAAAGATGACATAAACAGATTGAGAAATATACCATGTTCTTGGACTGGAGGAATCAATATTTTGAAAATGACTGTACTACCCAAAGCAATCTACAGATTCAATGCAATCCTTATTAAACTACCAATGGCTTTCTTCACAGAATTAGAGAAAAAAATTTTACAATTTGTATGGAAACACAAAATACCCCTAATAGCCAAAGCAATGTTTGGAAAGAAAAACTGAGCTGGAGGAACCAGGCTCCCTGATTTCAAACTATACTACAAAGCTACAGTTATCAAGAGAGTATAATACTGGCACAAAAACAGAAATATAGATCAATGGTGCAGGATAGAAAGCTCAGAGATAAACCCACTCACCTATGGTCACCTGATATATGACAAAGGAAGCAAGAACATACAATGGAAAAAATCCTGTTCAATAAGTGGGGCTGGGTAAACTGGACAGCTACATGTAAAAGAATGAAATTAGAACACTCCCTAATACCATACACAAAACTAAACTCCAAATGGATTAAATACTTAAATGTAAGACTGGACACTATAAAATTCTTAGAGGAAAACACTCTTTTACATCAACCACAGCAAGATTTTTTTTTGACCCACCTCTTAGAGTAATGAAAATATTTTTAAAAAAATAAACAAATCAGACCAAATTAAACTTAAAAGCTTTTGCACAGCAAAGGAAACCATAAACAAGACAAAAAGACAACCCTCAGAACGGGAGAAAATATTTGCAAAGGAAGCAAGGCACAAAGGACTAATCTCCAAAAAATATAAACAGCTCATGGAGCTCAATATCAAAAAACAAACAAACAAACAAACAAATAAAAAACAACCCAATTAAAAATTGGGTGTAAGACCTAAATAGACATTTCACCAAAGAAGACATACATATGGTCAAAAGCACATGAAAGAATGCTCAACAACACTAATTATTAGAGAAATGCAAATCAAAACTACAATGAGGTATCACCTCACACTGGTCAGAATGGCCATCATCAAAAAATCTACAAACAATAAATGCTGGAGGGGGTGTGGAGAAAAGGGAGCCCACTTGCACTGTTAGTGGGAATGTAAATTGATACAGCCACTATGGAGAACAGTATGGAGGTTCCTTAAAAATCCAAAAATAGAGGTACCATATGACCCAGCAATCCCACTACTGGGTATATACCCTGAGAAAACCATAATTCGAAAGGACACATGTACCCCAATGTTCACTGTTGTACTATTTACAACAGGCAGGACATGGAAGCAGCCTAAATGTCCAATGACAGATGAACGATAAAGAAGATGTGGTACATATATACAATGGAATATTACTCAGCCATAAAAAGGAACAAAATTGGGTCATTTGTAGAGATGTGGATGGACCTAGATTCTGTCATACAGAGTGAAGTAAGCCAGAAAGAGAAAAACAAATATTGTCTATTAACACATATATCCGGAATCCTGAAAAGTGGTACAGATGAACCCATCTGTGGGTCAGGAATACAGACGTAGACATAGAGAATGGACATGTGGACACAGGGGAGGAAGGGAAGGGTTGGATGAATTGGGAGTTTAGGTTTGACGTAAATACACTACCATGTGTAAAATAAATAGATAGTAAAAACCTCTGTGTAGCACAGGGAGCTCAGCTCGGTGCTCTGTGATGATCTAGATGGGTGGAATGGGGGTGGGGTGGAAGGGATGTTCAAGAGGGAGGGGATATAGGTAACATATAGCTGATTCACTTTATTGTACAGTAGAAACTAACACAACATTGTAAAGCAATTTTACTCCAATTGAGAAAAGAAGAATCAAGTGGCTTCATGCATAAGCCTCCATAGGTAACTTTCTCTGATACAGAGTTAAAGATTCAGCCTTTCTCAGTATTCCTTTTTTAATCTATATTGTGAATCTAAATTTTATTCAACTTTTGAGGGTCATTATAAAAGTCAAGTTAAATGCTATGTGTAATGAGGATTTACTTTAGTGAAAATAATGGTTTTCAGTTAACAAAATAATGATTGTAAAACAATTGGCTCAGTGAATGGCTGTCAACGGAAGCTGGATCTTACATGGTTTCTAACATTATTTTCACTTAGGCAAGGTATTAAACATTTCAGTTACTGAACATTTCAGTTATTGAACAGTTTTCTCATTATAAAATGACAATATTTGTCCAGATGGTCTTAAAATTCCATCTAGTTCTCTGATGCTGTACTTCCCAGAGTTTCAGAACTTCATTAATCTGTTGTTATTCCAGTTAAAACTGAGGAATATATTCAGAGTAAACACTTGTGCCATATAAGCCAGAGTCACCAGACTCTTCCACGATTTAAGCTAGTGTTTGATTTTAGATATAACATCACTGTCATGGTGTGGCATCAACACATAGCACATGGTACTTATTGATAGAGTGGGAACTCCAGACATCTAGTGACAACCTAGGAGCAATAAACTGATATTTGGCCACTAGCTCTTTAAAATATTTATCATCTGCCAAAAATTTGTAACTAAAATCCAGAAGTAAAATAATCAGCAAGAAAATAAAACACTCAATGTTGTTTATTTTTATTTTCTTTCCCAACTATAACTTCTCCTTTAGGTATTTATCAAAAATTATGTTTCAGACAGTGAATACAGCAGAAGATTGAAAGACAAGAGATGGACTTTCTACTACTACCTCTGAGTAACTCTTGAACATGTTTTTTCCCTCTAGGTATCAGGTTTCTCATTCATTGATACAATCCAGAGAAATCTTATTAGGACCTCCTGAGTTGTAGATAGAAATATGAATCAGATGGTTTTTGTCTTCAAGAGCTGACAGTCTTGTTATGATGATGATTGGAAAGGTAAGCACACTTGAGTACTGGTGCTATTACCAAGCAGATGAAAATTGATGTTAGCAAAAAAAGGGAGAGCATCAAATTCTCTCTGAGTGACCAGGTCTGGCATTCAAAGCGGAGTGGATATTACCACAGGGCTGTGAGAAATGAAAACATGTTTCCCAGTCATAAAAGAGGGTGGGTTTCCAGACAAAATGAGTGAGCTGGGATGTATAATAGTGGCTGCCCCTTGTTGAACACCTATTACATGCCAAGAACTTCTCACAAATGATTTCTAATCTTATTAAGATCATGATTATTTCCATTTTATTGAGCAGCATCATGAGTTTCAGAGTCAGGCAAAATCTTACACCTAAAATTAGCTTAGATTAGAGTTGAACCTAGGTATTTTACTTGCTTCAAACTTACATTTTTTTCAAAACATCACACTGCCTCTCTCTAAACAAGTGTCACGTTTCCTTCCAGCTGAAGACTCTAACCCTTTAAATTTCAAACGTGCAGAAACATCAGGAGAGTGACAATGTGCAGCTGTGGATCACTGCAATTACTGTTAAATACTACACTCTTTCTATAAAGAAGCACTTCATTTATGCCACACAGGTGGGGTTTAAATCACCTTACTGGGAGCCTGGAGTTTTAAGCTGTAGACTGCATTTTTTTTTTCTTCATCTTTATTGGAGTATAATTGATTTACAAAGGTGTGTTAGTTTCTTCTTTACAACAAAGTGAATCAGTTATACATATACATATGTTCCCATATGTCCTCCCTCTTGCGTCTCCCTCCCTCTCACTATCCCAATTCCACCCATCCAGGAGGTCACAAAGCACAGAGCTGATCTCCCTGTGCTATGTGGCTTCTTCCCACTAGCTATATATTTTACATTTGGTAGTATATATATGTCCATCCCACTCTCTCACTTTGTCAAAGCTTACGCTTCCCCCTCCCCATATCCTCAAGTCCATTCTCTAGTAGGTCTGTGTCTTTATTCCTGTCTTGCCCCTAGGTCCTTCACGACATTTCTTTTTTTTCTTAGATTCCATATACATGTGTTAGCACACGGTATTTTTCTTTCTCTTTCTGACTTACTTCACTCGGTATGACAGACTCTAGTTCCATCCACCTCACTACAAATAACTCCATTTCGTTACTTTTTATGGCTGAGTAATATTCCATTGTATATATGTGCCACATCTTCTTTATCCATTCATCCGATGATGGACACTTAGGTTGTTTCCATCTCCTGGCTATTGTAAATAGAGCTGCAGTGAACATTTTGGTACATGACTCTTTTTGAAATATGGTTTTCTCAGGGTATATGCCCAGTAGTGGGATTGCTGGGTCGTATGGTAGTTCTATTTGTAGTTTTTTAAGGAAC
>RJWK010006936.1:0-23393 GCA_004363435.1 Platanista minor
CTCAAGAACAATACAATTTTACCAGGAAAATTATCAAAAAGCTAAAAATTACAGTAAATACAGTCTACTAACACTCTATTTTTTATAGCAAACTGATTTTAAAGCCCCTACTTTATATCAGACATAGATTCACTTGGATCATCTCATTCCATACAACCACCCTATGAGGTAGGTACTATCATTATTTCTTTGCAGCAAATGAGGAAACCAAGGCTTGAAGAGGCTAGGTAGCTTTTCCAAGGTTAATAAGAGGAAGTATCACTTAGTAGGATTATCTCCAGGTTCATCCAGGATGCTGCAAATGGCAGCAATGGCACGATGCCAGAATTAAATTCAGATCTGACTACAAAGCCCAAGTTCTTATTAATTAATATATGTAAAAAGCTTAAAACAGAGCTCAGCATATAGTAAGCATGTAGTAAATGCAAGCTATTGAAATGGTAACAATGCTTTATTATAAAACAATACTGTATGCCTTTGGCACTCAGTCAAAATTTCTATGCCTAAAATTTCTCATTTATAAGATTAGGACACCTATTTCATAGAGTTATGGTGAAAACCAAATAAATTCTGGCTATAAAAGCATTTAGAAAAATATACAGTGTTTAGAAAGACAGGCATTATTATATCACCACTACATGTAAAATCCTGTCTCTTATATCACAAAGAAGGCTTTTGCACTATAAGTACAAAAGCCTACAATTTAAGCACCATCTTCATAACAAGAGTTACATTAATAAATTTAGTAAAGCTGTCCTAAATTATTCCAATATGATTCTTGCAGAATGACAAGCAAAGAGAACACTGAACTCTATTCACTAGCATGATTATAAATCTGTTGCTCAGGAAGGTATATTTGCTCTTTCAGTTCACTAGCACGGAGGGTGAATTTGGCTTATACTACAGTAGTTCTGTTCAAATACAGCCAGGACAGAATATCTATAGTTAGAAGCATAGCAGTATTAACTCTATATTTTGGGCACAGCTAACTGCTGTATTTAATTTCATTAAGACAATCAAGAGAATAGCATTCAAAAACCTTGTTCTTTGTGTAAGTGGTCTGGTTGATTGTTTTTAAACTATTTGGGTAGGTCTTTTTTTTATTATTATTATTGATATACCTTAGTTTTCTGTTTATTTTTAACACTGCTAAGAATTTTTTATTATTTATATTACTCTAAGAAAGAGAAGTTAAAAAAACAAGGCTAAGGAGGGAGATTCTCAGTATATTCTGCTAGTCACTAAACTAGAGCCATTCTGTAAAAAGTAAGGATACATGCAACACAGTTTCCTTGGTTAGCTGAAATTTTAAAATATATATGTACACAGTAAACCAAAAAAGTACCCAAGTATTTTTAAGCAGCTATCCATGAATATGGCTGTATCTGCATACCTCTAAATAGATTTTCTTCCTTTAAGTTTTTTATTCTACTAAGGGCAATGTTAGTGAAATTCACAACCCTCTATGAACTCCCCCTTTTTTTAACTCTCAAAAAAATCAATTACATGACTTACAAATCACTTCAATATCTGGTACTTTATTTTCTGGAAACTCTTTATGTCTAATCTAAATTCCTTGTACTGCAATTTAAACCAGATTCCTCTCATTTTTGTTTTTTCTGTAAGAGACAAGTAAAACCAGGATGATCAAGAAAGATTAAGCACATGCTTATGTATATTTAAACTGCCATCAATTCATTTTCCTATGGATAAATATAAAATATTAATAAAGAAACATTTCTTTATTTTAGAAAGTTTTTGAATTAAGCTAACAAAAGCTTATTTAGTAAATCAAAATGATTGTAAACAGCTATCAATATTAAGGAGAGAATAAAAAATGAGTTCATTCATTTCTCCATCTATACGTTAAAGCATTCAACAACTATTTTCTGAGTACCACTCTCTCTGCCAGGCACTGAGTTAAATGTTAAAGAAATAAAGAGGACATACACATTCCCTGATTCTAAGGAGCTTACTGTTTAGTGAGGGAGGTAGACAAGCAAAGGAATACCTGGCAGAGTTACAGATCCATGTATCCATGTGCCAGTGCCATCAGAACATTTAACTCAGAGCAGAAGGAAAGAGAGAAGTGATCAAGGAGCCTTCCTATGAAAGGTGACCACTAAGTCAAGTTCTGAAAGACGAATGGGAGTTTTCTAGGGCAAGGGCAAGCCAAATGAAGAAGAGTGCATACTAAAGCACAGAAACCTAAAAGAACATGGCAGCCTCCAGAACCAAATAGTTCCTTTTAGTTGGAATGTATGGCATGCATGGGAAAATAATAGCAGACAGGCAGGAAGGTAGGCTCATGACATTTCATGAAGCGCCTGTTTGCACTGCTGAGGACAGTTCACATTTTCCCTTACAATCTTAAAGACACCACTAATGTCCTACCAAAATACTTTCCTATAGAAGCATAAAGTCTAGAATACATACAAGGAGAACATCTAATTACTAAGAATAAAATTAATGGTGTTTTACTATGATGCCTAAAGTCTAACCTATAAGTCACAGCATCTATCTATAAACATAAACATTCTCCCAATAGTATCCAGACCTGCAGTGAGTGTCATTATAAGATGATGACGACCTGAACCTCGGATTCCCTTCTTTCATTTCTGGAAAATGTTACCCAATTTAACCTCATATTTCACACTGAATTTGACAAAGTCACTTTCAATCATGCATTTGCGTTTTTAGAACAAAAATCCAAGAATCTGTATGTATACCTTTATCTACCATCTATATTTCTAACAATCAAGAAGTGTGTGTGTGTGTACTTGTGTGTGTGTGTTTAGCAAATACTGAGAAAATGGTACTAAAATGGCTTATGCTACAAAACACAACTTTTACCTTTAATAACACCAGTCATAATTCAATCCTGGAATCATCTATAATCTTGGAACATACTCATACCCAGAAACACTGGTGATGAAATTACACAATAAAATCTGGGTGCCCATAATCTCTGCCCTAAGATATAAAAACAGACATACAGATGCGCAAACCCAGCAGATGAGTTACACTCTGACTTAGCTAATTGAATAATGTAATCAGTACCAATGGCAACAATCCCAGCACCTTAAAATCACAGGAAAAAATATCATCAGGCTTGGGAACTCCCAAAGAAAGTCTTAGTTTAAGTGATCTATGTTGCAATATAAAAATATGTACAAGAAAATCAAGTACTGTCCTCCAGCAACATCAAGGGGTGAACAATCTATATGACAGATCACGTAGCTCTACTAAAAATTCACAGATTGCACCACAGAAAGAAGACACACGATTGTAAGGTAGCAGTAAAGAAGTAGTATATGCATTCTCCAGAAAGCATTTATCATTAACTCTGAAAACTGGAATACATATATTTGATCTTATGGAGACAGTGCACTCAGTTTTCTATAAGTATTATACATCAGAATTCCATGTTTGTATTTTTCAACTCTGTTATTATTTCTACATATTAATCTTACAACTGTGTCAAATTAAACCAATGATTGCGTAACCCTCATAATAAACCTCTAGTTTATAAATTTACTAACAGACACTAGTCCCCTAGCAGGGACTGAACCCTAGCATAATAACTACTTAACTTATGAGGTTTTACTAACCTGACCAACAATAAAAGGTAAAATCCAAATATGAATTTTACAATGTTTTTCTTAGTATGATACACCTAATAGTTGTTAAAAAGAGTTTGGCTTTATGGCTTTATTCTTTAAAACAACGAAACACTAAACGCAAGCCACTCGAACTTCAATTTCATGTTAAATGAATAAACAAATTATTCAATATCAATCCAACTACAAACATCAATAAAACACTACAAGACATACAAGAAAATCTCTAGGCAACTTCAATTTTTATATAATATGCTTAGCCTAGAGCTAAATAAATATTAATGAAGAGTAACAGAAAAGTAAATAAAAAGATTAAT
Organism: Platanista minor; assembly: GCA_004363435.1. Taxonomy (NCBI): domain Eukaryota; kingdom Metazoa; phylum Chordata; class Mammalia; order Artiodactyla; family Platanistidae; genus Platanista; species Platanista minor. Next base: position 3,938 of record RJWK010006936.1, read on the forward strand.
TTTCAAAACAATACACCAGTGTATGAGAAGAGTATACCATAAATCTGCATTTTCAAACTCAGGTGGTTATCATGCTAGTTACTAGACTCTTACTAACAGTCTAAATATTGACTGTGTGTATATAAAATGTACACACACATTCAATTTGCTCAAAATACACTAAGCCAAATGCCAAGCAACTCTAAAAAAAATCCTCAAAACTGCTTCATGAATAGGTCACTCATGACTTTCTGCACTTGTCTCAATCTAAAATGCTCTTAAATTCTCTAAGGAAAATAAGCTTAATAATTTATTTTCTACTTTTAGAGCAATGCATTCAAAATTACTGCTACAATCTAGCATTAAACTCACCTAACTCAAGTACCCTACTAATAAAAATGTTTGATGTGCGTGTTTTCTAACATTCCCCACCCTCACAAAATACAAGAGAAAAAGAGTTAACCAGAAATATTTACATCACAGTAAATATTTGATGAACTGTTTGGGGCCATTAATAAGCACTGCTTAAAGAATATTTAATGACAAAGAAAAATGTTCATGGTATAAAAAGTTAAGCAGAAAAAAAAAGACGAAACTGTTCTTTTAAAATGCAATAAGGTATTCAGGATTGGATCCTGGAACAGAAAAGGACATTAGTGGAAAAACTGGAAAAATCCAAATAAAGTCTGTAGTTAGTTAATAAAATTATACCAGTGTTAATTTCTTAGTTTTGACAAGTATACTCTAGTTATATAAGATTAATATTAAGGAAAGCTGAATAAAGGATATATGAGAATCTCTGTACTACCTTTGCAACTTTTCTGTGATTCTAAAATTGTTCTGAAAAAAAATTTTATTTTAAAAATTACTTTGCATGCCCAGTAGCAAGTTTGAGAGGATTCTCATTTTAAAAAATAACACACGGGCTTCCCTGGTGGCGCAGTGATTGAGAGTCCGCCTGCCGATGCAGGGGACACGGGTTCGTGCCCCGGTCCCGGAAGATCCCACGTGCAGCGGAGCGGCTGGGCCTGTGAGCCATGGCCGCTGAGCCTGCGCGTCCGGAGCCTGTGCCCCGCAATGGGGAGAGGCCACAACAGTGAGAGGCCCGTGTACCGCAAAAAACAAAAACAAAAACAAAAACACACTTACTTTTCTCTCTCCCACTCCTAAACAAAATACATAAACCTAGAAAAAAAAAGACTAGGTGAAAACACATTAAAATGTTAACAGTGGTTCACTCGGTAGTAGGATGAAAAGCATTTTTCTCTTCATATTTTCTATAGTGTGAATTGCTTTTATAATCAACAATAAATCGTTAACTAAAGAATATACAAATCAATACTTTTATTAAAGGCTTCTTCAGAAAGAAAAGCTATAAATGTCTAAGCAGAGCCCAAAGGCAGACAACATTATAAAACAGGTTAGGGCAGACTGTGAAGAACACAGTGGCCAAGAGAAACTGCCAGGAGAACCTAAGTAGGCAAAACCTAATTAGTAAATGCTGGAAACCTGACAATACACAAAACTTAACATCTACTCTTAGGCTAAAGGTGCTCACAGTCAGCAATGTTATGCTCAGAATTCATGACTTAGAGGAATGTCCCAAAAGTCCCCTTAACACTAGGAATTTATGGGATACGTACCCTGGGTTTATTCCAAACAAAAATAATGCAGCTAGACATGCACAACTGCCCAGTGAGAGCTTCTAGAAATACATCAGGATGACAGTGTGTTCTCTAAATTTTTCTACTTTTTTCTTCTCTAACACCTTCCTACAACCTATGCCCATGCCCAGTCTTTAGCCCAAAGACCAAAAATGGTACTCTGATGTCATTTAGCAACAGGGGTAGAGACCATTAGAACAAGAGAATCAAATACTATTTCAGATGTCTGAAAGGTGAGTATCACAAAAGTTTTTCAATACTTTCAGGGCACAATATGATGACAACCTCATTCAACCATAAGAGGGGAAAATTTAATCAACGACAAATGTTCCCCAATCAAAATAAAAAAATAAAATACATTTGTCCCTTAAAGAAAGTGCCAGTGGAATCAGACAGAATGAATTTTGATAAAGAACCTCTTCCAAGGGACTTCCCTGGCAGTCCAGTGGTTAAGACTTCGCCTTCCAACGCAGGGGATGTGGGTTCGATCCCTGGCTGGGGAGCTAAGATCCCACATGCCTTGCAGCCAGAAAAACAAAACAAAAATGAAACATAAAACAGAAGTAATATTGTAACAACTTCAATAAAGACTTTTTAAAAAATGGTCCACATCAAAAAAAAAAAAAAAAAAATCTTAAAAAAAAAAAAGAACCTCTTCCAAGCTGTAATCAGGGTGATTTGTGTATGTCGGGCTGTCTAACCCTCCTGAAACAGTGCTATGTGGCCTGTTCTGGGCTTTGTGTTGTTTTTTAAAGATAGATTTGAATTTTTACTTTATTTATGGTCACCCTCATTCTCAGTTGATAGCAGGTCCTAGAGTTGTCACTTAATAAATATGTGCTTTTTTTTTTTTTTTTTTTTTTTTTTTTTTTTTTTTTTAGTTTATTCTTTTGAATCCTGGACTCTGTAATCAGTTACCCATGCCTACTAAGAACAGGTGCAAAATGAGGCCCTCTACTGAGATCACAGAATATTTTACGTTCAAGAACATGGTCTTTACTTCATGAGCTTCTTAACAGCAATTGTAAGCATCAGAAGCCTCTTCTGCTTACTTTCCAGTTCTTGGTCATGTTTAAGAAAGTAGAGGCTACCAAAAAAGTGATTCTCAGGAATGGAGACTATAATGTTATCACTGTTATTACTTCTAATACCAATGAAGATATATACTGTTTTCATCAAAACTGAGACACAACTCATTTTAAGCCTTGATATTTTATATCCCACCAAGAAATAGAAATGGTTAATTAAACTACGAGATGCCACTGACTGTAAGATACACCCAAATTTCAGTGAATAAAACTGGAAAATCAATGAAATACCCAGTCAACAAAGACTATCAACTTATTACAAATAACAGTAATGAAAGGATGTTTAAAATATCTTTTCTTTGCTCCTTCCTATACACTAGAAGATAGTTACAAACAAGTAACAGGATTTGAGTGTCCAAGACCCAATATTCTTTTGAGCCATGATAAATATTTGTCTAGAGAACAATCCTGTATTGCGTACTGCTGGGAACTATTTTCTCCATCTTCGAATGGGGAAATTAAGGAAAAAAATTAATCAAGATTTTACTGGAAGCCAAATTTAGAATTCTTATTGTCCTTATCTACAACTTTAACAAAGACAATATGCACTCTATCCCTAAAGGTTTCATGGTTTGTTTTCCTTCAGATTTACCTTGATCTTAAACTCAGGATATCAAACATCTATGGTAAAGGAAATTCTGAAGAGCTTTATTCAAAAGTACAGCTAAGGTCACTGGGGCTATTCCCTCTAAGCAAAACGTATGATGAAATAGAATTTGAAAGCAATGATGAGAATATCTCCTTTCTTTTTTTAAGACACATGTGGAGAAAACAAATCTCTACAGAAAACAGCCATAATTTCTAAGATGTTTTACTCTGTACCACTTTCAAATGTTTCTTCACCAGCATGAAAGCTGGCTGAAAAGCTATCAACCTTAAATTCTCTTTAAAAAACAAGCAGGGGGCTTCCCTGGTGGCACAGTGGTTGAGAGTTCGCCTGCCGATGCATGGGGCACCGGTTCGTGCCCCGGTTCGGGAAGATCCCACATGCCACAGAGCGGCTAGGCCCGTGAGCCATGGCCGCTGAGCCTGCGCGCCTGGAGCCTGTGCTCCACAACGGGAGAGGACACAGAAGTGAGAGGCCCGTGTACTGCAAAACAAACAAACAAACAAACAAACACAAGCAGGGACTTCCCTGGTGGCGCAGTGGTTAAGACTCGTGCTCCCAATGCAGGGGGCCCAGGTTCGATATCTGGTCAGGGAACGAGATCCCACATGCATGCCACAACCAAGAGCTTGCATGCCACAACTAAGGAGCCGGCAAGCTGCAACTAAGACCTGACACAACCAAATAAATAAATAAAAAATAAAACACAAACAAACCAAACTCCCACCCACCCACCCCCTAAAAAATGAACTTAATTCAACAGTTAGCTACAAAGAATATTCGTCTCATATTCTTGTTAAAGCCTTAAAATTTTTAATTTTCCATATGCAAATTCCAAATTTGAATTCTAACTATTAACCCTGCTAAATAGAAGGTAGAATGTGACTAAGACAAGATTTTAATCTTCATATAATGGATAGATGGCCTACAACAGCTCTGCTATCTAAATGCATTTTAAAATACCACATTAGAATCTAAAATAATGCTTCATTTTAAGCACTCTAAATTCCTCCAGTAGAAGGCAGTATCAATCTATGATAATGCCTGCAAGGCAGCATGATACAGTAAAAATATCATGAGCTTTAGAACCAGACAGAGCTGAGTTTTTAACATCTCTGAATCTCTGTTTCCCCATAAGCAAGTTAAAAACACCACCACCTACCTCATATTACTGTTACAGGTTTGGAGGCTGTTGAAGAAATCTGGGGTCCGAATTAGAGTAGTGAGCAATGAAGATGGAGAAAGAAGGATGGATTAGAGCAATACTCAGAAGTAAGCATCAATAACACCAGATAACTGATTAGACTGGGAAGAAAAGCAGAAGTCAAGGAGCATACCTACATTTTCCATTTAGGTAACAGTCCATTCACAGAGCTAGAAAACATAAGGACACAAGGTTTAGAGAAGCACATAAGCTCAATTTTGAACATATTGTGATGCCTGTCAGATATCCAAGTGGAAATGCTCAAAAGACAAACAGAAATATAAGTATGGAGGTGGAAGAAAGATCTGAATTGGAGATAAGGATCTAGGAGTCATCAGCTTATGGATGCAAGGCACAGGACAAGATGAGATTGCCCAGTGAGAAGAAAAGACCTAGAGAAATTCAGAAACACCAACATTTAAGGAAACTGCAGAGGAAGAGAAACCCACAAAGGAGACTGGAGAGGTACTGTCCAAGAAACAGGAAGAAAACCACCAAGAGTGTGGTATCACAGGGGCCTAGAGAAGACAATGATTCAAGGTGAGATGGGATACAAAGAACAGTCTAATATCAATAAGGTAAGACTGCAGAAACCATGGTAAGTTAGTTTGCAGAAGATAATAGTTACCAGTAAGGAAGAGTAAGTCAGCTGTCTTAAAATTTCTGTTTTATGGAATAATGGATTTGAGCTGGACCAAACCACAGACATCTATGAGAATAAAAGAGATTTCCGTGTATCTAACAAAGAATTGATTTCCCTTTAAATGCTGAGTTCTCAATCACTACCCATGTTCAACTGGATGAGAAGCTGGATGAGATGACTTGAGTTTCTTTCAACTGAAGTAAATTTCAAGAACTAAACTAAATCTGAAATACATTGCATTAAGAAGAACAAAGGGAAAGACATAAGAAAAAAAGCTTTTAAATACTTAGAAATATAAAGTAATGGTTCTACGAAATTTTAAAAACCATATTCAAATAATTCTAAGTAAAATACATAGACAAGATAAAGGAAGGAAAATGAGACAGAGATAAACCTAAGGAACGAGCAAGACAGGAAACCCACTGGTCATTTTTTGCCCATTTCAAAGTCGTTTATAATTTTTCCTGACAAAATCTTGCATGGCTCCCCCTATTCCCCTGAAAGTAAAAATTAAAGACTTTTTAATGGCTGGCCTACAAGGTCCTAAATACTTTGCTTGTTTTCTGCCCTTCTGGCTCCAGTGGTGATCACAGGTACTTCACACTCGGCTCCAGCCACACTGGCCCCCTGGCTGTTTCTGCATACACTAAACCTCAAGGCCTTTGCAACCGATGTTCTATCTGGAAAACTCTTCTGCCAAATATCCACATAGTTTGCTCCCTCATTTGTTTCAAGTCTTTGCTCACAAATCAATTTTTAGAGGATTTCCCTGAGCACTCTACAGAAAACACATAAACTTTTACCCCACAATGGTAACCCCTTTTCCTCTACACTGCTATGTTATTCTCCAAATGACTTATTACCAGCTGGCATGCTATATATTAATTTATTCTTTGATTCCCTGTCTCTACGCCAAAGCCAGAACACACTATAAACTCTATGTTGTCTTCACTGCTGTGTCCCCAATGTCTAGAGAGTGCCATACATATGTTAAATGCTCGAATGAATAAATACCATATTACTGGATAATGTTTCAAATTAGCAACGTACATACTGATACATTTTGCCCCTGAATTCCTACAATATTAAAACATATCAATAAAACTACAAATAATCTCATATTTCCACTAGTTAATATATTACTTAACAGATTTTTTTTTGTCTTTTTTCTACCAGTTTTATTGAGATATAAATGACTGCAGCATGTATAAGTTTAAAATGTATGGCATAATGATCTGATTTATATCATAAAATGATTACCACAATAAATTAGGTGAACATCCACCTTCTCACATAGATACAAATAGAAGAAAAAAAATTTTTTCTCCTTGAAATGAGAACTCTTAGGATTTACTCTCTTAACTTTCACTTATGACATTCAGCAGTGTTAATTACATTTATCACATTGTACATTACATCCTTAGTACTTATCTTCTAATTGAAAGTTTGTACATTTTGGCTACCTTCATCCTTTAAAATAGAGCTTAAAATTATCACTTAGATTTGCGTAAACACTGACAGATATTTCAGGAAAAATGCTTTGAATTTTAGCATATAATACCGAAGATTTTTCTGAGAAGCAATGCTATCATGCGGCTGTCAAAGTGGGCAAGTATACTCACAAGATTTACGTGGCATCGGATGTCTTCCTTTTCATCCTACATAGGTTCAAAGACTGCCATCTAGATTGTAGTTATTATAGATGTGATGCCTAAAGAGTCTATCTGGGCAAGTCAATTGCCTAAAAGTCACCATCCAAGCTGTATCAATTCCCCCAAGCTAGGTCACTCCTTGAAGTTCCTGCAGTCTTGGTATGGGCCTACCTGAAGGAGAATACTCGAGGACCAAGACTACTGTTTATATTGAGTTTTTGATCCTAAACCCCTCCCTAAGCTATTAATTTTTAACGTTAAAAGTTTCCTAATATTAACTAGTATTATCTTTGACTATCACTTGGACTACCTGCCGTGTGCAATTCCAAAACCAACATCTTTGGTCTAATTATTTGACATTTCTATGATGTAGTTACCTGGGAGTTATTTCAGCTAAAAGAGGAATGCGGTTACATAAGTGGAAAACACAAGTTTGGAAAATCACAGCCTATTGAAATAATGGTTTAGCTATTAACAACATATTAGTTTCTCCAAATATTTTCTTTCTTTACACCAATGCATCCAAAAATCTGTCTAAAAATTCAAAGAATAAAGAGCTCATTTTCTTCCCTTCATCTATAAATAAGCCAAAAATAAAGCTAAAAAAGTAAGGCTTTAAATTCCTCCTATTGATAAGGCTGAAATTGTTTAAGATTGGGTTTGCTACCATACACATTTTTCACTTTAATTAAATTGCTACAAAATAATATGTTTATTTGTCACAACTAAGTATGACTGTTAGTAAGGGGAAGTATTCATAACATATTACCCCCTCCTCATTGCCAGCCAAGAAAATATCTGGATTGGAGGCAATAAATGCTGTTTTCCTAATATATGGCCCCAGTGACATTTGCTTTAGTAATAAAAAAGATAACCAAATAATCATTCAAGTGTCCAAGGCAAAATTGTTCTGAAAATAGAAAAAAAATACTTATTTGAAATCAACATCTCTATTTAAATTACTAAAAATGTGTTATGAAAGATGGCGGTGAGGGAAGATGCGGAGTTAGCGTCTCCCCACAACTAGGGCGCCTGCAGGCCGCTGGTGGGGGACTCTAACCCCCAAGGAGACGGGAGGAACCCCAGAGTAAACTGGTAGGACCCTGGGGGACTGAGGGTGGAGGAGAAGTGGAGGCCAGGCAAGATCAGCATCCCTGAGGTGGGGGAGATCAGGAAAGGCAGTGGGGAGGGACTCTCCGGGAAGAGCAGAAGAGGAGCGGAGGGCGATCGCCTGGCCCACTGGGACTGGGGAGGCTGCTGAGCTCCCAAGCCAGTTCCCCCTACTCCAAAGACCCATCCAGGCTGCATGGGTCCTGGGGGCATAGGAGGGAGGCCAGGGAGATCAGGAATGGCAGACAGGAGAGGCCATTCAGGAGGAGTGGGAGAGGAAAGGAGAGTGCTTGCCTCACCCACTTGCGCTGAGGAAGCCTGCTGAGCTCCCAGGCTGGTTCGCTGCCCTCCAAAGCCCCCTCCAGGTAACATGGGTACTTCGGGGTATAGGAAGGAGGTCAAGGGAAGAATAGGAGAGGGGCCCTCTGGGAGGAGCAGGAAAGGAGCAGAGGGTGACTGTCCCACCCATTCGGACACAGGGAGCCTGTTGAGCTCCCAGGCCGGTTCCCTGCCCTCCAAGGACCCCCTGACTCCTGCACTGGTCCTGGGGGCGCAGGAGGGAGGACGGGACATCAGGAGAGGCAGGCGGGAGGGGTGCTCCCAGATTGCAGAGCTGGGGAGCAGGAGAGGAGAGGAGGGCGTTTGCCCCACCCACTCAAAACCAGGAAGCCAGCTGGGATCCCAAGTGAGGAGGTGCCCTGCCCTCTGAGACCAGGGGTGGGGGGCACGCCAGGGCCCCTTCTGTTCCTTGAGCCTAAGCCTAAACCTCACCCTTGCTTACGTCCTGCTCTGCACAGACAAGGCCTTTCCCCCACTCCTTTTTTCTTCCTTATTTTTTTCTTTTCTCTCCTCCTCTGTTTACTATTGTGGTACTGACGTACCTTCTGGTTGTTGAGTCATCTATATTTTTATTTATAAGTTCTTTCTAACATACCTGTTAGTTTCCTAATCTAATTTTATTTTTTACTTTCTTACTGTTTTTTTTTTACACCCCACGTGGCTTGTGGGATCTTAATTTGCAAGCACAGGGTCAGGCAGAAGCTCCAGCAGTAGGAGCTCCGAATCCAAACCACTGAACTAACAGAGAACCTCAGATCTCAGGGAATATTCAACAGAGTAAGGTCTCACAGAGTTCCGCATCTCAGCACCAAAACCCAGCTCTACCCAACAAACAGCCTACAAACTCCAGTGTTGGAAGCCTCAGGCCAAACAACCAGTAAAACAGGAACACAATCCCACTCATTAAAAAAAAAAAAACAGAGACGGAAAAAAATATGTCACTGATGAAGGAGCAAGGTAAAAACCAACAAGACCAAATAAATGAAGAGGAAAAAGGCAATCTACCTGAAAAAGAATTCAGAGTAATGATAGTAAAGATGATCCAGAATCTTGGAAATAGGATGGAAGCACGGATTGAGAAACTGGAAGGAATGTTTAACAACGATCTAGAAGAACTAAAGAAAAAACAAACAGAGATGAACAATACAATAACTGAAATGAAAAACACACTATAAGGAATCAATAACAGAAAAATGGAGGCAAAAGAACGAATAAGTGAGCTGGAAGGCAAAATCATGGAAGTAACTGCCAAGGAGCAGAATAAAAAAAAAAAAAAATGAAAAGAGTTGAAGACAATCTCAGAGACGTCTGGGACAACACTAACCACACCAACATTCGAATTATACGGGTCCCAGAAGAAGAAGAGAAAAAGAAAGGGTCTGAGAAAATATTTGAAGAGATTACACTGGAAAACTTCCCAAATATGGGAAAGGAAATAGTCACCCAAGTCCAGGAAGCACAGAGAGTCCCATACAGGATAAACCCTAGGAAAAAAATAACAAGACACATATTAATCAAACAAACAAAAATTAAATTCAAAGAAAAAGTATTAAAAGCAGCAAGGGAAAAATAAAAAATAACATACAAAGGAATCCCCATAAGGTTATCAGCTGATTTTTCAGTGGAAACTCTGCAGGCCAAAATGAAGTGGTAGGATATGCTTAAAGTGATGAAAGAGAAAAACCTACAACCAAGATTACTCTACCAGCAAGGATCTCATTCAGATTCGATGGAGAAGTCAAAAGCTTTTCAGACAAACAAAAACTAAGAGAATTCAGCATCACCAAACCAGCTTTAAAACAAATGCTAAAGAAACTTCTTTAAGCGGGAAACACAAGAGAAGAAACAGCCACAAAAACAAACCCAAAACAATTAAGAAAATGGTAATGGGAACAAACATATCGATACTAACCTTGAATGTAAATGGATTAAATGCCCCAAGCAAAAGACACAGACTGGCTGAATGGATATAAAAACAAGACCCATATATATGTTGTCTACAGGAGACCCACTTCTGACCTAGGGACACATACAGACTGAAAGTGAAGGGATGGAAAAAGATATTACATGCAAATGGAAATCAAAAGAAAGCTGGAGTAGCAATACTCATATCAGATAAAATAGACTTTAAAATAAAGACTGTTACAAGAGATAAGGAGGGACACTACATAATGATCAAAGGATCAAACCAAGAAGAAGATAGAAGAATTATAGGGGGCTTCCCTGGTGGCGCAGTGGTTGAGGGTTCGCCTACTGATGCAGGGGACACAGGTTCGTGCCCCGGTCCGGGAAGATCCCGCGTGCTGCGGAGCGGCTGGGCCCGTGAGCCATGACCACTGGGCCTGCACGTCCAGAGCCTGTGCTCTGCAACGGGAGAGGCCACAGCAGTGAGAGGCCCGCGTACCGCAAAAAAAAAAAAAAAAAAAAAGGAATTATAAATGTTTATGCACCCAACATAGGAGCACCTCAATACATAAGGCAAATGCTAACAACCATGAAAGGAGAAATCAACAGTAACACAATAATAGTAGGGGACTTTAACACCCCACTTACACCAATGGACAGATCATCCAAACAGAAAATAAATAAGGAAACACAAGATTTAAATGACACAATAGACCAGAGAGATCTAATTGATATTTATAGAACATTCCACCCAAAAGTGGCAGAATACACTTTCTTCTCAAGTCCACATGGAACATTCTCCATGACAGATCACACCTTGGGTCACAAATCAAGCCTCGGAAAATTTAGAAAATTGAAATCATACCAAGCATCTTTTCTGACCACACACTATGAGACTGGAAATCAATTAGAGGAAAAAAACTGTAAGAAACACAACTAGATGGAGGCTAAACAGCACGCTAGTAAGCAACCAAGAGATCACTGAAGAAATCAAAGAAGAAATCAAAAAATACATAGAAACAAATGACAACGAAAACACGACGACCCGAAACCTATGGGATGCAGCAAAAGCAGTTCTAAGAGGGAAGTTTATAGCAATTCAATCTCACCTCAAGAAACCAGAAAAATCTCAAATAAACAATGTAACCCTACACTTAAAACAACTAGAGAAAGAAGGACAAAGAAAACCCAAAGTCAGTAGGAGGAAAGAAATCATAAAGATCAGAGCAGAAAAAAAAGAAACAGAAACGAAGAAAACAATAGCAAAGATCAATAGAACTAAAAGTTGGTTCTTTGAGAAGATAAACAAAATTGATAAACCCTTAGCCACACTCATCAAGAAAAAAAGGGAGAGGACGCAAATCAATAAAATTAGAAATGAAAAAGGAGAAATTACAGCTGACACTGCAGAAATACAAAGGATTATAAGAGACTACTACAAACAACTATATGCCAATATAATGGACAACCATGAAGAAATGGAAAATTCTTGGAAATGTACAATTTTCCAAGACTGCACCAGGAAGAATTAGAAAATATAAACAGATATATCAGAAGTAATGAAATTGAAACCATAATTTAAAATCTTCCAACAAACTAAAGTCCAGGAACAGATGGCTTCACAGGCAAATTCTGTCAAACATTTAGAGAAGAGCTAACACTGACCCTTCTCAAACTCTTCCAAAAAATTGCAGAGGGAGAAACACTCCCAAATTCATTCTACAAAGCCACCATCACCCTGATACCAAAGCCAGAAAAAGATATCACAAAAAAAGAAAATTATAGACCAATATCACTGATGAACACAGATGCAAAAATCCTGAACAAAATACTAGCAAACAGAATCCAACAGCAAATTAAAAGGATCATATGCCATGATCAAGGGGGATTTACCCCAGGGATGCAAAGATTCTTCAATATACGCAAAACAATATGATACACCACAATAACAAATTAAGGAATAAAAACCATATGATCATCTCATTAGATGCAGAAAAATCTTTTGACAAAATTCAACACCCATTTATGATAAAAACTCTCCAGAAAATGGGCATAGAGGGAACCTACCTCAACATAATAAAGGCCATATATGAAAAACCCACATATTCAATGGTGAAAAAACTGAAAGCATTTCCACTAGGATCAGGAACAAGACAAGGATGTCCACTCTCGCCACTATTATTCAACAGTTTTGGAAGTCCTGGCCACAGCAATAAGAGAAGAAAAAGAAATAAAAGGAATACAAACTGGAAAAGAAGAAGTAAAACTGTCACTATTTGCTGATGACATGATCCTATACATAGAAAACCCTAAAAATGCCACCAGACAACTACTAGAACTAGTGAATGAATTTGGTAAGGTTGTGCAGGATACAAAATTAATGCACAGAAATCTCTGTCATTCCTATACACCATCAACGAAAAATCAGAAAGAGAAATTAAGGAAACACTCCCATTTACCACTGCAACAAAAAGAATAAAATACCTAGGAATAAACCTGCCTAAGGAGGCGGAAGACTTGTACTCAGAAAACTATAAAGCACTGCTGAAAGAAATCAAACATGACATAAACAGATGGAGAAATATACCATTGTTCTTGGATTGGAAGAATCAGTATTGTGAAAATGACTATACTACTCAAAGCAATCTACAGATTCAATGAAATCCCCATCAAACTACCAATGGCATTCCTCACAGAATTAGAAAAAAAATCTTACAATTCATATGGAAACACAAAAGACCACAAATAGCCAAAGCAATCTTGAAAAAGAAAAACTGAGTTGGAGGAATCAGGCTCCCTAACTTCAAAATATACCACAAAGCTACAGTAATCAAGACAGCATGGTACTGGCACAAAAACAGAAATATAGATCAATGGTACAGGGCCTCTCACTGTTGTGGCCTCTCCCGTTGCGGAGCAGAGGCTCCAGATGCGCAGGCTCAATGGCCATGGCTCACGGGCCCAGCCACTGCGCAGCATGTGGGATCTTCCCAGACTGGGGCACGAACCCGCGTCCCCTGCATCGGCAGGCGGACTCTCAACCACTGCGCCACCAAGGAAGCCCAAGACCTTTTCTGACCCACCTCCTAGAGTAACAGAAATAAAAACGAAAATAAACAAATGGTACCTAATGAAACTTAAAAGCTTTTGCACAGCAAAGGAAACCATAAACAAGATGAAAAGACAACCCTCAGAATGGGAGAAAATATTTGCAAATGAAGCAACTGACAAAGGATTAATCTTCAAAATATACAAGCAGCTCATGCAGCTCAATATCAAAAAAACAAACAACCCAATCCAAAAATGGGCAAAAGACCTAAACAGACATTTCTCCAAAGAAGATACATAGATTGCCAACAAACACATGAAAAGATGCTCAACATCAGTAATCATTAGAGAAATGCGAATCAAAACTACAATGAGGTATCACCTCACACAGGTCAGAACGACCCTCATCAAAAAACCGACAAGCAATAAATGCTGGAGAGGGTGAGGAGAAAAGGGACCCCTCTTGCACTGTTGGTGGGAATGTAAATTGATACAGCCACTAAGGAGAACAATATGGAGGTTCCTTAAAAAACTACAAATAGAACTAACCATATGACCCAGCAATCCCACTACTGGGCATATACCCTGAGAAAACCATAATTCAAAAACAGTCATGTATCACAATATTCACTGCAGCACTATTTACAATAGTCAGGACATGGAAGCAACCTAAGTGTCTATCAACAGATGAATGGATAAAGAAGATGTGGCACATATAAAAAATGGAATATTACTCAGCTATAAATGTAACGAAATTGAGTTATCTGTAGTGAGGTGAATGGACCCAGAGTCTGTCATACAGAGTGAAGTAAGTCAGAAAGAGAAAAATAAATACCGTATGCTAACGCATATATATGTAATCTTAAAAAAAAAGAAAAAAATGGTTCTGAAGAATTTAGGGGCAGGACGCGAATAAAGACGCAGACCTAGAGAATGGACTTGAGGACATGGTGGGGGGAAGGGTAAGCTGGGATGAAGTGAGAGAGTGGCACTGACATAAGTACACTACCAAATGTAAAACAGATAGCTAGTGGGAAGCAGCCACATAGCACAGGGAGATCAGCTCGGTGCTTTGCGACCACCTAGAGGGGTGGGATAGGGAGTGTGGGAGGGAGATGCAAAAGGGTGGGGATATGGGGATATAGGTATACGTATAGCTGATTCACTTTGTTAAACAGCAGAAACTAACATACCACTGTAAAGCAGGTATACTCCAATAAAGATGTTAAAAAATAAAAATAAACTTTATTTTTTAGAACAATTTCAGAGAAAACCTGAGAAGACAGTTGGGTTCCCATATACCCCACAGCCTGTGTTATCTATTAACATTTTATATTAGTATGAAACCTCTGTTACAAGTAATAAACTAATATAAACATAGTATTATTAACTAAAGTCCATACTTTATTTAAATTTCCTTAGTTTTTACATGATGTCTTTTCGTTTCAGGATCCTATCCAAGATACCACATTATATTTAATCATCATATCCCTTGTAGGCTCCTCTTGGCTATACAGTTTCTCAGGTTTTCCTTGTTTTTGATGACCCCAACAGTCTTGGGGAATCCTGGTCAAGTATTTTGTTGAATGTCCCTCCAATAGGATTTGTCTGGTTTTCCTTTTTAAAAAATTCAAGTTATTTAAACTAAAAAGAACAAAAACAGTTCATCCATTTCTCCCACCCCCCACCCCCTTCCTCTAGCAACCACTACTCTGTTCGAACTATGAGCTGGGGGGCAGGGGGTGATTGGTTTGTTTTTAGATTCCACATATAAGATCTTTTACTGATGTGTCTGTTACTGCCTTATTTTACTTAGCGTAATGCCCTCACGTCAATCCATGTTACAAATGTCAAGATTTCCTTCACTTTTGTGGCTGAATAATATTCCATTGTATATAAATACCACCTATTCTTTAACCACTCATCCATCGATGGACACTTACATTGTTTCCATATCTTGACTATTACAAATAATGCTGCTATGAACATGGGGGCTGGGGGTGAGTATATCTTTTTGAGCTAGTGTTTTTATTTTCTTCAGATAAATACCCCAAAGTGAAACTGCTGGATCATATGGTAGTTCTAGTTTTAATCTGAGGACCTTCCGTACTGTTTTTCATAGTGGCTACAACAATTTACATTCCCACCAACACTGCACAAGGGTCCCCTTTCCTCCACATCCTCACCAACACTATTTATTTCTAGTCTTATTCATAAGAGTCATTCTAACAGGTGTGAGGTGATATCTCACTGTGGTTTTAAATTGCATTTCCCTGATGATTAATGATGTAGAGAATCTTTTCATGTACCTGTTGGCCACCTGTATGTCTTCCTTGGAAAAATGTCTATTCAGATTTTCTGACATTTTTTTTTTTTTTTTGCGGTACGCGGGTCTCTCACTGTTGTGGCCTCTCCCGTTGTGGAGCACAGGCTCCAGATGCACAGGCTCAGCGGTCATGGCTCACAGGCCCAGCCGCTCTGCAGCATGTGGGATCTTCCTGGACCAGGGCACGAACCTGTGTCCCCTGCATCGGCAGGCGGACTCTCCACCACTGCTCCACCAGGGAAGCCCCTCTGCCAATTTTTTAATCAGATTGTATTTTTGCTATGGAATTACATGAGTTCTTCATATATTTTGGATATTAACCCCTTATCAGATACATGATTTGCAAATATTTTCTCCCACTCAGTAGGCTGCCTTTTCTTTTTGTTGATGGCTTCCTTTGTTATGCACAAGTTTTTAGTTTGATGTAATCCCACTTATTTAGTTTTGCTTTTGTTGCTTTTGCTTTCAGTGTC
Organism: Platanista minor; assembly: GCA_004363435.1. Lineage (NCBI taxonomy): Eukaryota > Metazoa > Chordata > Mammalia > Artiodactyla > Platanistidae > Platanista > Platanista minor. The sequence continues at coordinate 19,976 of RJWK010006936.1, forward strand.
AGATTCAAAAAATCATCACCAAGGCCTATGTCAGGAAGATTCCCATCTATGTTTTCTTCTCGTTTTAATGTTTTCAGGTCATATGTTCAAGGCTTTAATCCATTTTTAGTTACTTCTCAAGTATGGCATAAGATAGCGATCCAGTTTCCTTCTTTTGCATGTGGTTGTCCAATTTTCCCAACACCATTTATTGAAGAGACTGTCCTTTCCCCATTGTATATTCTTGGGTCCTTTGTTGTAAAATAATTGACTATATATGTGTGGGTTTATTTCTGGGCTCTGTATTCCATTCCATTCATTGATCTATGTGTCTGTTTTTATGCCAATATCACACTGTCTTAATTACCATAGCTTTATAATGTAGTTTTAGACAAGGGCACATGATGCCTCCAGCTTTGTTCTTCTTTCTCAAAATTGCTTTAGCTATTCGGGGTTTTTTATGGTTCCATAGAAATCTTAGAATTGTTTGTTCTATTACTGTGAAAAAATGCCATTGAAATTTTGATAGGAATTGCACTGAACATGTATATTGGATAATATGAACATTTTAACAATATTAATTCTTCCAATATATGAGCACTAAATATCCCATTTATTTGTGTCATCTTCAGTTTCTTTCATTAATCTCTTGGAATTTTCAGTATAAAGATATTTTATCTCTATGGTTAAATTTATTCCTAAGTATTTTATTCTTTTTTATGCAATTGTAAATAGGACAGTTTTCTTTATCTTTTTGATAGTTCATTACTAGTGTACAGAAACAATGATTTTTGTGTATTGATTCCATATTCTGCAACTTTGCTGAATTCTATTTTTGTTGTTTTACTAACAGTCTAATGGAGTCTTATGGGTTTTCTACATATAATATCATCTGCAAATAGTGACAGTTTTACTTCTTACTTCTTCCTTTTTACAATTAGGATGCTTTCATTTCTTTTTCTTCCCTAACTGTTCTGGCAAGGACTTCTAATACTATGTTCAATAAAAGCAGTAAGAATGGACATCCTCATCTTATTCCTGATCTCAGAGGAAAAGCTTTCAACTTTCCATGGTTGAGTATGATGTTAGCTGTGGGCTTGTCATATATGGCATTTATTATGTTGAGGTATATTTCCACTATACCTGCTTTGATAGTTTTTATCCTAAATGGATGTTAAATATTGTCAAATGGTTTTCCTGCATCTATTGAGATGATATGATTTTTATCCTTCATTTTGTTAATGTGGTGTACCACACTGACTGATTTGCAGATGTTAAGCCATCCTTGAATCCCTGAAATAAATTTCAGTTGATCATGGTCTGTATGTTGTTGAATTTGGTTTACTAATATTTTGCTCAGGATTTTTACATCTATTTTCATCAGGAATACTAGCCTGTAATTTTCTTTTCTTGAGGCATCCTTGCCTGGTTTTGGTATCAGGCTAATAATGCTAGCCTCATAAAATGAGTATGGAAGAGTTTGAGAGGGATTAGTATTGATTCTTTTTTGACTTTTTGGTAGAATTCACTAGTGAAGCTGTCTGGTCCTAAACTTTTGTCTGTTGGGAAGTTTTTGATTACTGATTTAATCTCCTTACTTGTAATCAGTCTGTTCAGATTTTCTATGCCATCATGATTCAGTCTTGGCAAACTGTATGTTTCTAAGGATTTATCCATTTCTTTTAAGTTGTCCAATTTGTTAGTGATAATTATTCAAAGTAGTCTCTTATGATTCTTTGTATTACTGTAGTTATCAGTTGTAACATCTCTTTCACTTCTGATTTTATGTTTTTGAGTCCTCTCTTTTTTTCTTGGTGAGTCTAACTACAGGTTTGTGAATTTTATCTTTTCAAAGAACCAGCTCTTGGTTTCATGGATGTTTTCTATTGTCTTTTAAGTCTCTAATTTATCTCTGCTCTAACCTTTGTTATTTCCTCCCTTTTAACTTTAGGCTTCATTTGTTCTTCTTTTCCTAGTTCCTTGAGGTGTAAAGTTAGGTTGTTTGAGACTTTTCTCACTTCTTGAAGTAGGCATTTATCACTAAAAACTTGCCTCTTAGAACTGCTTTTGCTACAACCATAAATGTTGGTATGTTACATTTTCATTTGTCTCAAGGTATTTTTGACTTTTCTTTTGATTTCTTCTTTCACCCATTGGTTGTTCAGTAGCATGTTGCTTAATCCCCACATATTTGTGATTTTTCCAGCTTTCTTAGTGTAATTAATTTCCAGTTTCATACCACTGGGGTCAGAAAAGATGCTTAGTATTTCAATCCTCTTAAATTTATTAAGACTAGTTTAGGACCTAACACATGATCTATCTTGAAAAATATTCCATATGCATTTGAGAAGAATGTGTACTTTATAGCTTCTGGATAGAGTGTTCTATAAATAACATTTAAGTTCATCTGGTCTAATATGTATTTTAAGGCTGATGTTTCCTTACTGATTTTGTTTGGATGATCTATCCATTGGTTTCAGTGGGATGTTAAAGTTTCCAGCTATCACTGTATTGCTGTCTATTTCTCCCTTTAGGTTTGTTAGTATTAGCTTTATATATTTAGGTGCTCCTATGTTGGGTGCATATTTACAAATGTTACTATTCTTGTTGGATTGACCCCTTTATGATTATGTAATGTCCTTTTCCCTTTTTGTCTCCTACTAGTCTTCTGTTTTAAAGTCTATTTTGTCTGACATAAGTAGAGCTACTACAGCTTTCTTTTGATTTCCATTTGCATGGAATGTCTTTTTCCATCCTTTCATTTTCAGCCTGGGTATGTCCTTACACCTAAAGTGAATCTCTTGTAGGCAGCATATAGAGAGAGGGGTCTTGTTCCAGCCACTGTGTGTCTTCTGATTGGAGAATTTAGTCCATTTACATTTAAAGTAATTGTTGATAAATGTGTGATTTAATGCCATTTTGTTAATTGTTTTCCAGCTGTTTTTGTGGTTCCTCTCTATTCCTTTCTTCTATTGCTCTGTTCCTTTGTGGTTGAGTGACTTTCTTTAGTGGTATACTTATTCCTTTCTCTTTTTCTTGAGTATTTACCATAGATTTTTGGTTTGTGGTTAACATGAGGCTTACATATAACAACTTATACCTATAACAATCAACTTTAAGATGGTTAAGTTTGATCCCACTGTAAAGCTCAGTATTATTACCCCCACCCCATTTTATGCTTTTGATGCTTTTTATTATTGTAATCAGTTATTTTTATTACTTTTATCTTTTAAACTTTACGTTACCTTTGTGAATGATTAATCTATTACTCTACTACATGTTTACCTTTCTTTCATTCTTTCTTTTTTTGCTACTAATTGGTACCCCTTTTCCGCGTAAAGAAGTCCTTTAAAATTTCTTGTAAGGCTGGTTTAATGGTGATGAACTCCTTTAGCTTTTGCTTATCTGGAAAACTATCTCTCCTTTACTTGTGAATGAT
>RJWK010006936.1:23493-51221 GCA_004363435.1 Platanista minor
CTTCTGGCCTGAAAAGTTTATGCTGAAAAATCTGTTGGTAGTCTTACTGGGGTTCCCCTGCATACAAGTTGTTTTTCTCCTCCTGTTTTTAAGAGTCTCTAAACTTTTTTTTTTTTTTGGTCACGGCTTGCAGCATGGGGGATCTTAGTACCCCGAACAGGGATCAAATGCCATGCCCCCTGCAGTGGAAGTGTGGAGTCCTAACCACTGGACTGCCAGGGAATTCCCTCTCTTTAACTTTTTTTTTTTTTGTGGTACGCAGGCCTCTCACTGTTGTGGCCTCTCCCGTTGCAGAGCACAGGCTCCGGACGCGCAGGCTCAGCAGCCATGGCTCAGGGGCCCAGCCGCTCCGCGGCACGTGGGATCTTCCTGGACTGGGGCACGATCCCGTGTCCCCTGCATCGGCAGGCAGACTCTCAGCCACTGCGCCACCAGGGAAGCCCCTCTCTTTAACTTTTTGACATTTTAATTATAATGTATCTTAGGGTCTGTCTCCTTGGGTTCCTCTTTTTTTTTTTTTTTTTTTTTTTAATAATTCTTTGAGCATCCTAGATCTGGATGTCTATTTCCTTCTCCAAGTTAAGGAAGTTTACAGCCATTGTTTCTCCAAATAAGACTTCTGCCCCTTTCTCTCTCTTCTCCTTCTGTGAGCCCTGTGATGTGAATATTAGTCCATTTGATGTTGTCTCATCAATCCCTTAAGTCATCCTCACTTTTTTTCATTCTTTTTTTCTTTTTGCTGCTCTGACTGGGTGAGTTCTATTGCCTTCTTTTTGAGTCAGTTGATCCTTTCTTCTACTTCATCTAGTCTGCTGTTGAATCCCTCTAGTGTATTTTTCAGTTTGATTATTGTATTCTTCAGCTCTGTGACTTCTATTTGGTACTTTCTTATATTTTCCATCTCTTTTAACGCTCTTACTGTGTTCATCCATTCTTCTCCCCAGGTCAGAAAGCATCTTTATAATCATTACTTTGAATAATTTATCAGGTAAATTACTTACCTTCATTTCATTAAGATTTTTTCCTGAGGTTTTATCGTATTCTCCCATTTAGAACAAATTCCTCTGTTTCTTCATTTTGCTTGACTCTCTGTGTTGGTTTCTATACAGCAGATGAAATAACCACTTCTCCCAGTATTGAAGGAATGGTCCTGTGTAGATGAAACTTGTTGTTCAACTGTGCCTCAGCTCTTGGTTGTCCCTCAAACCTCTGTGCTTCTCTAAGAAGCCTATCATACTTTTAATAGCCCCCAGTAGTAGAAGATGTACCAAGACCTGTCAGCATTCCAAAGGGGACGATTTCAGCACGTAGACTCAGGCTGGCTTGAAGTCAGAAGCTTGGGCATCAGCTTTTAAAAGTATGAATACCTATGCAATCCTGTGGGACTACAAGCGAAAGACCTGCTGGCCACCAGAGCCAGGCGATTTGGAGGTGTCTGCTGGGCTACAGTTGCAGAAATCCAGGCTCCAGGAGAGGGTAGATGCTCTTTTCTCAGTGATACTAGTGAGCTGGAGCAAGGCAGAGGAAGAGCACAAAGATGGCAACTACAGCATACGTTCCTTGAGAGTACAGGCCATAGGCCACTCCACAGGCCACTAAATGTGTGCCAAATCTGAAGCCTGCCCCTCAGGCCAAAGCTCCAGGACAAGAGGCTTCCTTCACAGAAAGCCAGGGTCAGGGAGAGGGGTGTGTATGTGCCTCAATCCACTATTTGTGTAGTGCTCTGGGAGTGGTAGCCTGCCAAAAACCATCTTTCCTAATACCACAGTCCTGTGGGACCCAGGAATGAAAGCCTCCCCATCCCACCTCCCAGCTACCAGAGCCAGGTGATCAAAAGGTGTCCTCTGGGCAACAGCTGCGAAAACCAGGGCACCAGACATGTGTAAAGCTCTCCTCCAAGAGACACTGGTGCTCTGGAGTATGGCAGAGGACGAGCTCAAAGGTAGTATCCACCCTCCGAGGTGTCTGGAAAGGATTACCCAGTCCCAAGATGTGTGTTTAATTAGAAACCCACCCTTCAGGCCACAGTCATGATGACTAGCTAATAGGTCTCCTTCACAGAAAGACCGATGAGCTCCTGGGTCTGCTGCCTCTTGCTATGCTCTGAATTCTTGCTGTGCCCTGGAACTGTTTAAGAACTCTTTCTCCATTGGTTACAGTCCTGTGAGACTCATGAACATAAGCCCCACTGGCCACCAGAGCCACATGATGTAGAGGTGTCCCCTGGCAGCAGCTACAAATTTGAGTAACAGACAGGGGTTTCTGGGAGACACATTATTACAGTCTCATGGGACCAGGGACACAAGCTCCCCTGTCCTCTAGAGCCAGGTGATCAAGAGGAATCCCCAAGGCAGTGGCCACAAAAATCGAGGCACCACCATGTGAAAGCTCCTTTCTGGGAAATACTGGTGCTCTAGAGCACAACAAAGGGAGAGCATGAAGATGGCACCTGCCAGCCTCTGTCCCCAGAGAATGTTCCAGCAAGCTCCTAGATGCATGCATTAAATTAGATGCCTGCCTCTCAGGCCAGCACTTTAATATAAGCAAGTCTGGGCACAAGTCAGCTGCCTCTGAGTTGGCTCCTGAAGTAGGTGAGTCCGAGTGCACAAGCTCTTTAACAGCAGTTTCTCAGACTGCTACAGTCTTGTGGGTCTCAGGACACGAGCCCTCTTGGTTTTCAAAGTTAGATGTTTTCGGGGCTCATCTCCCAAATGTCTCTCTCAAAAGCTGGGATGCCTGATGTTGGATTTGAAACCTTCACTCCTCAGGGCGAGGCTCTGGTGTTTGAGTTCCCTCCCACTTGTAGAATGTCACACTGAGGGTAGGGTTTATAGCAAGACCATGAAAGTTTTGGAGAATACTGGTCAAGTATTTTGTAGAAGGGTCCTCTACGGGGATTTGTCTAATGTTTTTCTCACGATTAGATGAGAGTTGTGGGGTTTAGGGGAGAAGAACACAGAGATGAAGTACCATTTTCATCACATCATATTCCTGGAAGTATCCTACCACGATGACTTATCACTATTGATATTGATCCTGATCACCTGGCTGAGGTAGTGTCTGCCAAGTTTCTCCACTGTAAAATTACTTCTCCCAAGATCCTTTCATTAGTATACTCTTTGAAAGTCATTAGCCCACACTTAAGGAGTGGGGAGTTATTTTCTACCCTGTTGAAGATAAATGATCAACCTAAATTATTTAGAGGTCTTCTGCACAGATTTTCTCTTCTCCACTTCTTTATTCAATCATTTATTTATATTAGTATGGAACCAAGGATATTTACTTTATACTTTAGGTTATAATCCAATACTACTTTATACTTATTTTCTTGCTCAAATTATTCCAATGTTGGCCACTGAGAGGTCTTTCAGCCCTTTGTCATGTTCCCATTACCGTGGGTTTGTTTGTTGCAGCACCTTCTTACTTTTTGGCACTACAAGATGCTCCAAGCTGATTTTTTTTTTTTTTTTTGGCCAAGCAGCATGTGGGATATTAGTTCCCCAACTAGGGATTGAACTCACGCCCCCCACATTGGAAGCACAGAGTCTCAACCATTGGACTGCCAGGGAAGTCCCCAGCCTGATCTTATATATTTCTTGCCCCAGTCGTAGAATCAGCCATTTCTCCAAGAAACCCTGGTTCCCTTCACTGGAGAACTGTATTAGAAACCAAAATCTGGGCATCAGGTGTGCTCCTTATTGGGCTGTCATTATTTCTAAGAGGGCCTTAGTTTTTTTATTAATTAATGTATTTTTGTCTGCATCGGGTCTTCATTGCTGCGTGCGGGCTTTCTCTAGTTGTGACGAAAGGGGGTTGCTCTTCGTTGCGGTGCGCGGGCTTCTCATTGTGGTGGCTTCTCTTGTTGCAGAGCACAGGCTCGGGGCACGGGCTTCAGTAGTTGTGGCACACAGGCTCAGCAGTTGTGGCTCGCAAGCTCTAGAGCACAGGCTCAGTAGTTGCGGCGGGCTTAGTTGCTCTGCGGCATGTGGGATGTTCCCGGACCAGGACTTGAACCCATGTTCCCTGCACTGGAAGGTGGGTTCTTAGCCACTGCGCCACAAGCGAAGTCCCAAGAGGGCCTTAGTTTTTAAAAGAAATTTATATGTTATTTTGTAGGGATTTGCATAACAAAATATAGAAATAAATTCATGCAGAGACTGGAGTAGGCCTATGATATTTTAAAATTAATCAACACGATGGTAGATGTATTTATCGTCACTTTTTACAGATGTTTTGAGAAACAACCTGAAAAATGTAAGGGAGACAGTTTTTTTTTAAATACACAATTGGGACATGCCATCTTCTTTTGTTTTCTTTTTATTTTAAGGAAAGAGAGACAAACGTAAAATATCAGAAATAAAAAAGAAACATCATTACGTTTTCTGTAGGTCATCAAGCAGTTCACCAGCTTTTTGGTCTGTGGGCCCTTTACAGTTTTAAAAATTATTTGAGGATTTTTCAAAAAGAGGTTTTGTTTAGCTGTTATATCTATTAATATTTACCAAATTAGAAATTAAACATGAAAATGTTTAAAATATTAGTTAGATTATTTAAAAGAATAAGCCTATTACACATTAACAAAAATATTTTATGAAAAAATAACTTTAAAAAAACCTATTTTCCAAGAAATTCAGTAGGGAAAGTGACATTATTTTATACTTTTGCAAATATTTTTAATGCCTGGCTTTAGAGAAGACAAGTGGATTCTTATGACTGATTCTGTGATATGCTGTTTTGGTTAAGGTACATAAGCATATAAAGAAAATCTAGCCTCACATAGATACATAATCAGAAAAAAGAATATTTTAATAACTGTTTTAAAAATCACATAGCTGTTGATATTTTTGATATTATACCTAAACTCAACAAATAACCTTCTTAAAGGTTAATTACAATGTGGTTTCTAAAACCATATAAATGAACTTTTCGCACTCTGTTACATTAAAATCCACTGGTTTATCTTGCACTTTTAATGGATCTTTTAAGCATATGTGACTTTGTATCATCATACACTGGTCATCTGGAAAATAAATGGTTTGCAGATTTTTGACACAAGTCAGAATACAACATCAAGGCCAAAAAAAAAAAAAAAATCACACTATTTAATATGATTACCCATCTCACCAGAAGGTCTTTAACTATCGGGAAGCTGTCAAGCTCACGGTGTTAGATAACAAGTTTTCCATACTTGCAAATTCCATTTGAAATTTGATTGTTTTTTTAACCACTGGCTACAAATACAACTTCTTGAAGTGTCAGGCTCACTTAAGTTCATTTTTGAGAAAAACAAATGTCAAATACATAAGTTCGAATAACCAAAGTTTTCCTACTCTGTTCTTTCAAGAACAAAAGGGGTGTTACAGAAAAAAGTAGGTAGTTAAGTTCAAAACTCAACTGAACAGGAACTTCTTCTGAAGACTACTATCTTGCTTCAGTATGGAGTAGAAGTACTTTATGAATTCTTCCCCTTTCATCACACATAATATTAAAAAGATGTGTACTCAAAGGCAAAATGAAATGAAATATTTTTACTACTTCATCAAAGACATTCTTAAATGAAACCGGATTAAAAAAACAACAGCAAACTACGAATACATGGCAATGAACAATATAATTGCTCACTTTGGTTACCACTGCCTTAATAGGTGCTAAGGTGTTAGCAGTTTTAGCCACCACTGTTTGTGCAGCATCACTGCAAATGTCAACAGAGTGAAAAAATACAAAAAAATCTGTATTATGAAAATAGTCTTGACCTCCCAGACTACCCAGTCGCAGGGACCCACAAAGGTCTACAGAACATACTTTGAAAACTGCTCCAAATTAGATTCCAAAGACAAGAAAATATTAACAAGCAAAATTGTAACAAAACATGTTAAATTCCTAGAAAAAAAAATAACTTACCAAATATGATTCAAGAAGAAATAAAAATATGAATAGTATTATAATCTTAAAAAAAAAAAATCAGGAATCAAAAAATCCTCCTGTAAAGAAATTCTAGGCCTGGATGTCTTTAACAGATGAATTCTGTCAAATGTGCAAGAAAAATAATTTTCCATGATGTATTCCAAAGAACAGTTAAAGAAGATACCCTCTGACTCATTTTGAAACCTAGTATAACTTTGACACTAAAATCCAAAAAAGAGCACAGCCTATAAAAAAAAAATTATAGGCTGATATCCTTCATGAATATTAGCACAAAATTCTTAAAATATTAGCAAACTGAGTCTGGTAACATATAAGGTATCAAAGGTTGGTTTAATGTTAGGAAAAATGAAGTAATTCTCCATATTAATAAACAAAAGAAGAAAAAAATCATATCGTTGTTAACAGATTCAGAGAAGAGGAATCTTTTGAGGTTTTCCTCAACAGAAAAGGAAAGCTATAAGGCTGTTTTGGGAGACTCAGCTCCGTGGATTCAAGGAAAAAGCAAGCTGCGATACTCAAGGAAAGCAGAAGCTTCTGTAAGACAAAGGTGAGACCAGTATCACCTTTCCCAAAAGGAAAAACTTAAGGTGAAGAATCCTAACCAAGTATTTATGTTTCATATCAAAGGCAGTCATGGTTTGATGTGTCCTCACACAGCTGTTCTGACAGTCCACTAACAAACTTCTTGTACAATCAATCTGTAAGACAAAGGTGGCCTGTAATGTTGCCCTGCCCACACCCCCGAACGCCCCCATCCCCCTCCCACCACTTAATCATTTTCCATTAAAAAGGAGATGAATGGGGCTTCCCTGGTGGCACAGTGGTTGAGAGTCCACCTGCCGATGCAAGGGATGCAGGTTCGTGCCCTGGTCCGGGAAGATCCCACATGCTGCAGAGCAGCTAGGCCCGTGAGCCATGGCTGCTGAGGCTGTGCATCCAGAGCCTGTGCTCTGCAACGGGAGAGGCCAGAACAGTGAGAGGCCCGCGTACCGCCAAAAAAATAAAATAAAATAAAATAAAAAGGAGATGAATGGAAAAACTATTCTTTTATCATTATTCAGAATACCTGGGTATAATTACCTTTTCCCCTACCTCACTACTACCTGAGCAGGGCTCCCAACCTAAAAGAAGCACTACTGTTTCCACTGGCACAGTTATTAAGCAAGTCTAGCAGAAACCATCTTATCTAAATCAAAATAGACCTGAGGTGAGCTGTAGTTGGTTAAATCAGGAAATCAAATATACACATTATTTTACATTTTACATTATTATATAATATAAATATATTATACAATATGGTGAGGTGGATGGACCTAGAGTCTGTCATACAGAGTGAAGTAAGTCAGAAAGAGAAAAACAAATACTGTATGCTATCACATATATATGGAATCTAAAAAAAAAAACCAAAACCTGGAAGAACCTAGGGGCAGGACAAGAATAAAGATGCAGACATAGAGAATGGACTTGAGGACATGGGGAGGGGGAATGGTAAGCTGGGACGAAGTGAGAGAGTGGCATGGACATATACACACTACCAAATGTAAAATAGATAGCTAGTGGGAAGCAGCCACATAGCACAGGGAGATCAGCCCAGTGCTTTGTGACCACCTAGAGGGGTGGGATAGGGAGGGTGGGAGGGAGAAGCAAGAGGGAGGAGATATGTGGATATATGTATACGTATAGCTGATTCACTCTGTTATAAAGCAGAAACTAACACACCACTGTAAAGCAATTATACTCCAATAAAAATGTTAAAAATAAATGTTAAGTATCATATATATGACTATTACACACACACACACACACACACACACACACACACACACACACACACACCCCTTAAACATTTTATTTGAACTTGAGCAAGTAAAAGGGGATGAATTATCCAAACTTAGTGCCAAGGATTTTTTTTTAAATGGGGGCCTGATGATTGGAACTCTGTGCCATATTTCTTACATAAACCTTAACTAAAATGTATATTTATTTCAAATGGATCAAGGATTTCCATTTCTGGCAACATGGTAGATTAGGTGCCCGGACTGTCCGAATCTAAGATGCTGTATAGGGCTTCCCTGGTGGCACAGTGGTTAAGAATCTACCTGCCAATGTAGGGGACACAGGTTCGAGCCCTGGTCTGGGAAGATCCCACATGCCACGGAGCAACTAAGCCCGTGAGGCACAACTACTGAGCCTGCGCATCTAGAGCCTGTGCTCCGCAACAAGGGAAGCCATGACAGTGAGAAGCCCGTGCACCACGATGAAGAGTAGCCCCCGCTCGCTGCAACCAGAGAAAGCCCGCGCACAGAAACGAAAACCCAACAACGCCAAAAATTAATTAATTAATTAATTAATTATAAAAAAAATGCTGTATAAATTTTTTTAAAAATATTTTTAAACTTCTTAATTTGGCACAAACATACAGATGCGATGGAAGGTGGCTCTTGACTTTAATGTTACCTCACAGCAATGCTTTGAAAACTACAAAAAAAAAACTACAGAGTGCTGGAGACAGGATACATATTGAGACTCCCAATACAGAAATGTAATCAAAGAACCTTGCATACAGCTGAAAATCCAAAAGGCATACAACTGAATGAGCAGTAAACCTGTCTGGCAGAAGGTGACAGCAAGCAAACTTGCCTTCTTTAATCTTAGTGCTGGTAAAAGGAAGAAAAAAAATCTCCTGTGAGAATTTATAACTACAAGCCAGCTCTTATATGAGTTTGTGGAGAAGGAAAAAGATGAAAAGGGGTGAGAAATATGGAAAACAGATTAAAGGTCTAATGTATGTCTAACTGGAATTATAAACTCCTCATCTCCAATGACCAAGGAAAGAAGGAACAATGGTCATGCCAAAAAGGGCTGCTGCCTCTTGCAGCATATTCACTGTACTAACTGCACCAGATATGTACTCAAGGACAAGGCCATTAAGAAGCTGATCACTGGAAATATAGAAGAGGTATGAGAGGGGCTTCCCTGGTGGCACCGTGGTTAAGAATCACCTGCCAATGCAGGGGACACAGGTTAGAGCCCTGGTCCAGGAAGACTTCACATGCCGTGGAGCAACTAAGCTCGTGCGCCACAAATACTGAGCCTGGACTCTGGAACCACAACTACTGAGCCCACGTGCCACAACTACTGAAGCCCGCGCACCTACAGCTCGTGCTCTGCAACAAGAGAGGCCAACCGCAATAAGAAGCCCCCGCACCACAACAAAGAATAGCTCCTGCTCGCCATAACTAGAGAAAGCCCGCACACAGCAACAAAGACCCAATGCAGCCAAAAATAAAAATAAATAAATGAATAAATTTTTTTAAATAAATAAAATGAAACATTAAAAAAAAAAAAAGAAGAGGCATGAGAGACATTTCTGAAGTGAGAGTCTTTAATACCTACGTGGTTTCCAAACTGTATGTGAAACTACACTGCTGTGTGAGTTGTATAACTGACAACAGGGAAATCAAGAGTCATTCTCATGAGGCCCGGAAAAGCCATACACCCCACCCTGATTTAGACTTACAGATGCTGCCCCATGACCTCTGCCAAAGCCCATGTAAGGTGCTGAATCCTTAAGGACTGAAGAAAACCGTCCTTTGCGGGAAAAAAAGAGAAAATTATACCTTTTAAAACAGTTGTAGAAGGCAAAAATAAAGAAAATGATAGGCATTACTCAAAGAGATAAAGGTCAAGAATTTAACATAATTATTTGAAGACATCCTCAGATCCAGGAAGCCCAAAGAATCCCATGTAGGATTATAAATAATAAAATAAAATAATGAAGTAGAAGAAAAGAACATCTCAATACATTATATAAAACTGCAGGTGGCTTCCCTGGTGACGCAGTGGTTGAGAGTCCACTTGCCGAAGCAGGGGACACGGGTTCGTGCCCCGGTCTGGAAAGATCCCACATGCTGCGGAGCGGCTGGGCCCATGAGCCATGGCCGCTGAGCCTGCGCGTCCGGAGCCTGTGCTCCGCAACGGGAGAGGCCACAACAGTGAGAGGCCCATGTACTGCAAAAACAAAAACTGCAGAACACCAAAGGGGGACAAAAGGCTTCAAAACAGTCAAATAAAAGATATATACAGGGACTTCCCTGGTGGCGCAGTGGTTAAGAATCCGCCTGCCAATGCAGGGGACACGGGTTCAAGCCCTGGTCCGGGAAGATCCCACATGCTGTGGAGCAACTAAGCCCATGCGCCACAACTACTGAGCCTGCGAGCCACAACTACTGAGCCCATGTGCCATAACTACTGAAGCCCACGTGCCTAGAGCCCATGCTCCATAACAAGAGAAGCCACCGCAATGAGAAGCCCATGCACCTCAACGAAGAGTAACCCCTGCTCACTGCAACTGGAGGAAGCCCGCACGCAGCAACAAAGAGCCAATGCAGTCAAAAATAAATAAATAAAAGTAAATAAATAAATAAATAAATAAAAGATATCTACAAAGAAAGGGCAATTATACTTCTCAACAGTGACACTGACAGTCAAAAGACACTAATAATGACCTCAATGTAATGAGAAAACTTAGGATTCTACATACAGAGAAATCAGAGAAATTATCTTTCAAGAATGGGGATATTTCAATATAAAGACATATTTAGATAACAAACAAAAAAGTGTCCTTTTCACTAAAAGACTTTCACTAAATGATATTCTAAAGGATGTACTTCAGGTAGAAAAAAATTACCTCGTAGGGGAGGTCTCAAATACAAAAAGGGATAATGAACCAAGACAAGAGTAAATAAATTTAAACAAAGATTGACTACCTAAAGCAATAATTTGTCTATAAATGTGTATGTATGAATGAGAGAAATATTCCAAAACTATAACAATGAGGATGGTGTTCCAGGTTGGGAGGAGGACAATCAGAGCATTTTAAAATTATGTTATTCAGGAACAGGTTAAAGATACTGATTTAGACTGTTCCTTAAAAAAAAGGATACATGTTAAAATATACAGATAAAAACACTAAAAGAATAAAGAATATATTAACTTATAAATGAGTATGCATGTGTGCAAGATGTTGTGGGGTGGGATGGAATGAGAAGAAAGCATGCTCAATGAAGGCATTACACACATAGCTCAACACAAAAAAAACAGAAGAATGAGAGAAAGGGGGAGTAGGACAAACATAAGGACTACAGGCAAAGACAGAAATAAATCCAAATCTAAGAGCAATCACAAAAGACTGAAATTCACCAGTAAAAAAATAAAGACTGTCAATCAGAACAAAAACACAAGTCAACCATACCTTATTTACAAAATACAAACCAAAACACAGAACCAATGAAAAACTAAGGAATGGAAAATACTAATAGTCAAAAAGGAAGCTAGAATAGCTATATTAATCCAAGCAAACAGCCAACAACAGTAATAAAGCCATAAGGCTAAAAATGTCTTTACACAGAAAGCCTTTTCATAATGATAAAAAGTTCAATTCAACAGAAAGAACAATTCTAAATCTGTAAGTACTTAATAACATAGCCTCAAAATAAATAAAGTAAAAATTAACATATCTACAACAAAGAGAAACTGACAAACCTACTACTATGTGAGAGGCATTAACATGTCCTTCTCAGTAGAGAAACTGATAGAAAAGTTCCAAAATAAAACCAAACCAAAATCCAAAACAAAACCTAGACAGACAAACATTAAAGATGTGAATTGAACAATTAATAAGCTCACGGACATATTATATAGCACTGTAATAAAAAAACTGGAGAATTCACATTCTTTCCAAATGCACATGGAACATTTATGAAAACTAGCTATATAATAGGTCTTAAAACTAGTCTCTCAAATTTTATTATGGTCTCTGACCATAATGAAATCAACTTAGAACTGTATAATAAAAGTTTTCATTTTAAAAGTTATACATTTTGAAATTAAGTATACACTTCTAAATAATTCATGGAGCAAATAAGAATTTATTTTTTAAATGAACAAAACCAAGAATATTATATATCAAAACATGTGGGGAAGCAGGTAAGAAGGCACTTAAAAGGCAAATTTACAGACTAAAAATCCAAATTTAAAAGTTTTTTCTAAAAGGTCAGCAAAAAAAAAAAAAAACCCTAAAAATTCTGAGAAAGTAGAAAGAAATAATAAACAGCAGGACTTAAAAGGTATGAAAACATTTACAAAAGAGATGGTCAACAGAGTCAAAAGCTCATTCTTTAGAACAATGATTAATATGATAATCCTCTGAAAAAACTATTTGAGTAAAAGAAAAAACAAACTAAAAAAATGAAAAGGGAACATCATTACAGATGCTACAGAGATTCAACTGATAAGAGGATATTATGGACAACTTTATAGCAATAAATTTGAATTAGGAATATTTTTCTTTCATCTTTATTGGAGTATAATTGCTTTACAATGGTGTGTTAGTTTCTGCTTTATAACAAAGTGAATCAGTAATACATATACATACGTTCCCATATCTCCTCCCTCTTGCGTCTCCCTCCCTCCCATGAATTAGGAATATTTTGAAAAAATATAGAAAATACAATCTGTTAAAAATGATTCAAAAAGAAATGACTCATACTTTCTGATTTCAAAACTTACTACTACAAAGCTACCATCATCAAGCATCAAATCAGCAAGTGTGGTACTGACATATAGATCAAATGGAACAGAATTGAGAATCTAGAAATAAACCCATACATTTTTAGTCAACTGATTTTCAACAAGAATGCCTAGACAACTCAATGTGGAAAGAACAGTCTCTTCAACAACTGGTGCTGGGACAACTGGATTTCCAATTGTAAAATAATGAAGTGGGACCTCTACCTCACTATACACAAAAATTAACTCAAAATGGATCAAGGACCTATATTTAAGAGCTAAAAATCATAAAACTCTTAGCAGAGAACATAAATCTTCATGACTTTAAATTAGGCAAAAGTTTCTTTCACATGACACCAAAATCACAAGCAGAGCTTCCCAGGTGGCTCAGTGGTTAAGAATCTGCCTGCCAATGCAGGGGACACGGGTTCGAGCCCTGGTCCACGAAGATACCACATGCCGCAGAGCAACTAAGCCTGTGCACCACAACTACTGAGCCTGCGCTCTAGAGTTCGTGAGCCACAACTACTGAGCCCAAGTGTCACAACTACTGAAGCCCGTGCGCCTCGAGCCCATGCTCTGCAACAGGAGAAGCCACCCAATTGAGAAGCCCGCGCACGGCAATAAAGAGTAGCCCCCTCACAGCAACAAATACCCAATGCAGCCGAAAATAAAAATATAAATTAAAAAAAAAAAAATTACAAGCAACAGGAGGAAAAACAGACAAGCTGCACTTCATCAAAATAAAAAGCTTTTGTGCTTCAAAGGACACTATCAAAAAAGTGAAAGGACAATCCAAAGAATGGGAAAAAAATATTTGGAAATCATATATCTGAAAAGAGTCTAACATCCAGAATATATAAAGAAATCTTACAGCTCAACAATAAAAAAAATCCAGGGCCTTCCCTGGTGGCGCAGTGGTTAAGAATCCACCCGCAAATGCAGGGGACATGGGTTCGAGCCCTGGTCCGGGAATATCCCACATGCCGCGGAGCAACTAAGCCCGTGTGCCACAAATACCGAGCCTGCACTCTAGAGCCCGCAAGCCACAACTACTGAAGCCCATGCGCCTAGAGCCCGTGCTCTGCAACAAGACAAGCCACCACAATGAAAAGCCCACACACCGCAATGAAGAGTAGCCCCTGCTTGCCGCAACTAGAGAAAGTCCGCAAGCAGCAATGAAGACCCAATGCAGCCAAAAATTTAAAAAAAAAAAATTTTTAATGGACAAAAGATTTGAATAGACATTTCTCCAAAGAAGATAAACAAATGGCCAAAAGAAATGAAAAGATGTTCAACAGCACTAGTCATTAGGAAAATGCAAATCAAAACCACAGTAAGATTCCACTTCACACCCTCTAAGATGGCTATAATCAAGAACACAGACAACAGTAAATGTTGGCAAGGATGTGGAGAAACACCCTCATAAACTGCTTGTGGGACTATAAAATGGTGTAACTGAGTTGGAAAACAGTTAGGTAGACACTAAAAAGGTTAAACATAATAGCACTACCATATGACCCAGGAGGCCCACTCCTATGTATACACCCCCAAAATTTGAAAACATATGTGCACACAGAACTTGTACATGGAGATTCACAACAGCATTATTCACAATAGCCAAAAAATGGAAACAATACAAATATGTATCAACGGACTAATGTATAAACAAAATGTGGTATATCCACACAATGGAACTGTATTCCATCATAAAAAGGAATGAAGTGCTAACACTAGCGACAACATGTATGAACTTTGAAAACATCACACTAAGTGAAAGATACCAGGCAAAAAAGGCCATATATGACTCCATTTATAGGAAATGCCCAGAACAGAAAACTCTATAGAGACAGAAAGCAGATTACTGGTTGTCAGGGGATGAGGGAAGGGAGAATGGGGAGTGACTGCTAACGAGTATGGGGTTTCTTTTTGGGATAATGGAAATGTTCTGGAAATAGTGGTGATGGTTATAAAACTTTGTGATTATTTAGGAGAAAAAAACACTGAATTTTACACTTTAAAGGGGTGAATTTTACAGTATATGAATTATATGTCAATTTTTAAAAGACAAATCAACTGACCATTTAAGAGAGAACCTGGGCTTCCCTGGTGGCACAGTGGTTGGGAATCAGCCTGCCAATGCAGGGGACGTGGGTTTGTGCCCTGGTCCGGTAGGATCCCACACGCCGCAGAGCAACTAAGCCCGTGCACCACAACTGTTGAGCCTGTGCTCTGGAGCCCCCAAGCCACAACTACTGAACCTACATGCTGCAACTGCTGAAGCCTGTGCGCCTAGAGCCTGTGCTCCACAACAAGAGAAGCCACCG
The DNA here is from genome assembly GCA_004363435.1 of Platanista minor. Classification (NCBI taxonomy): domain Eukaryota; kingdom Metazoa; phylum Chordata; class Mammalia; order Artiodactyla; family Platanistidae; genus Platanista; species Platanista minor. The sequence continues at coordinate 38,316 of RJWK010006936.1, forward strand.
CAATGAGAAGCCCGCGCTCCGCAACGAAGAGTGGCCCCCGCTTGCCACAGCTAGAGAAAGCCCACACGCAGCAGCGAGTACCCAACACAGCCAAAAAAATAAATAAAATAAAGAAATAGATAAATAAAATAAAAGAGAGAACCTGAATAGATGAATAATCATTAAAAAAATTAAGCAGCCATAGTTTAAAATCTTTCCACTAAAAAAGTATCAAGCCCAGAGATTTTCTTACGGGTAAGTCCTACCAAATAGTCAAGGAACAACAAATAATTACAATCTTAAACAAATTCTTCTAGAGAATAGTAAAAAAGGGAAACACTTGCTAAATCATATCAAAATCCAAACAGGACAAAGGGTGCCAAGACCATTCAGTGGGGGAAGAAACAGTCTTTTCAACAAATGGTGCTGGGAAAACTGGATATCCACACACAAAAGAATAAACTTGGACCCTTACCTTACACCATATATAGTAATTAACTCAAAATGGATTAAAGACCTAAACCTAAGAGCTAAAACTATACAATTTTTTTAAGAAAACAGAAAAAAACCTTCATGACATTGCATTTGGCAAGGATTTCCTTGCCAAATAACATCAAAGCCACAGACAACAAAAGTAAAAACAGATAAACTGGACTACATCAAAATTAAAAGCTTCTGTGCATCAAAGGAAACAACAGAATGAAAAGGTAGCCTATGGAATGGGAGAAGATCCTTGCAAATCATATCTCTGATAAGGGGTTAATATCCAGACTACACAAAGAACTCCTACAACTCAGCATAATAACAACAACAAAAACAAATAACCCAATTTAAAAACGGGCAAGGGACTTGATTAGACATTTCTCCAAAGAAAATGTATAAATGGCCAACAAGAACATGAAAAGATATTCGACATCACTAGTCCCTAGCTATTACTTCTCACCCTTAGGATGGCTACTATCAAAAAAACAGGAAATTGGGGGGAAAAAAAAAACAAAATAAGTGTTGGCAAGGATGTGGAGAAATTGGAACCCTTGTGCATTGCTGGTGTAAGGTAAACGGTACAGCTGCTGTGAAAAACAGGAAGATGGTTCCTCAAAAAATTAAAAATAAAATTACCATTTGATCCAGCAATACTGCTTCTGAGTATATATCCAGAAGAACTGAAGCAGAGTCTCAAAGAGATACCTGCACTTCCAAGTTCGTAGCAACATTATTCAGAATAGTCAAAAGGTGAATGCAACATTAACTTTCCATTGACAGGAGAATGGATAACAAAATGCTTTATACATACAGTGGTATATTATTCAGCCTTAAAAAGGAAATTTTGGACACATGCTACAACATGGATGAACTTGGATGAACTAAGTGAAATAAGCCAGGCACAAAAAGATAATAAAAATACTGTATGGTTTCACTTATAAGAGGTAACTAGAGCAGCCAGACGCATTAAAAAAAAAAGTAGACTGATGTCTGTCAGGGGACATGGGGAGGGGGAAATGTGGAAGTTTTTTATTGGGCACAGAGTTTCAGTTTTGCAAAATGTTCTGCAGACTGGTTGAACAACAATGTGAATATACTTAACACTAACTACTTTAAAATGATTAAGAATGTAAATTTTATGTCAGGTGTATTTTACTACAATTTTTTAAAAATTATAATCATTAAAAAAGAGATTTTTTTAAAAATCCAACCAGGACAATATGAAAAAAAGAAAATTACAGGCTAGACTCATATACACTGATGTAAAAACCAATCCTATACAAAGCATAAGCAAATCAATCCAGTAATTTATGAAAAAGATAATCCAGCGTGACTAAATTGGGTTTATCCCAGGAATGTTTAGTTAGCCTAATTTGAAAATCAAGGTAACTGACCACATTAACAGGTTAAGAGGAAAAACACTTGATCATTTTGAGTTACAGAAAAGCCTATCAATGCAGCTTAACATCTATTCATGATTTAAAACAATCAAAATACAACCCTTAACAAGGTAAGAATACAATGAAACCTCCTTAACTTGATAAAGGATTTTTTCTCTTAAAAAAAAAAACCCAAAAACCTACAAGTGTAAATTTATTTTAATTTTATTGAAATATAGTCGACTTACAATGTTGTGTTAATTTCTGCTATACAGCAAAGTGTCTCAGTTATATTCTTTTTTATATTTTCTTCCATTATGGTTTACCCCAGGATATTGAATATAGCTCCCTGTGCGATATATACAGTAGGACCTTGCTGTTTATCCATCCTATATATAATAGTTTGCATCTGATAATCCCAAACTCCCACTCCTTCCCTCTCCCACCCGCTCTCCCTGCTGGCAACCACAAGTCTGTCCTCTGTATCTGAGTCTGTTTCTGTTTCGTAGATGAGTTCATCTATGTAATATTTTAGATTCCACATCTAAGTGATATCCTGTAGTATCTGTCTTTCTTTTTTTGACTTACTCCACTTAGTATGATAATCATTAGCTCCATCCATGCTGCTGCAAATGGCATTATTTCATTCTTTTGTATGGCTGAGTAGTATATATATATATATATATATATATATATATATATATATATATATATATATATACACCACTTCTTATCCATTCATCAGTTGGACATTTAGGTTGTTTCCATGTCTTGGCTACCGTAAACAGTGCTGCTATGAACATAGAGGTTCATGTATCTTTTCGAATTATAGCTTTGTCTGGGTATATGCCCAGGAGTGGGATTGCTGGATCATCTGGCAACTCTATTTTTCGTTTTTTGAGGAAACTCCATACTATTTTCTACAGTGGCTATACCAATTTACATTCCCACCAACAGTGTAAGAGGGTTCCCTTTTCTCCACATCCTCTCCAGCATTTGTTATTTGTAGACTTTTTAACAATGGCCATTCTGACTGGTGTGAGGTGGTACCTCACTGTAGTTTTGATTTGCATTTTTCTAATAATTAGCAATGCTGAGCATCTTTTCATGTGCCTACTGGCCATGTGCATGTCTTCTCTGGAGAAACGTCTATTTAGGTCTTCTGCCCATTTTTCGATTGGGTTTTTTTTTGTGTTATTGAACCTACAAGTGTAATTTTAAATGGTAACATTTCCTTTGAGATCAGAAACAAGACAGGAAACAAAACCATGAGTATCTGAAGATATCTAAGAAAGTACAGTAATAATTCAGAGGCAGACAAACAGACCAAAGATATAGAAGAAAGAGTACAGAAAGGAAACCACCCATATATGAAAACTTGATTTATGAAATAGAGAATTTTGCATATCAGGAAGGAAATGAAGAACTATTTCAATAAACAGTGCTGGAATAACCAATTATCCATACAGAAAGAATCAATTCATAATACATACCTCTCACAAAAATCAATTACTGAGAGATTAAAGAATTAAATGTAAAAAGTATACCCATAAAGATTTTAGTTGATAGAGAAGAATATCTTTATGACCTCTGAATAGGAAATGATTAAGATAAACTATAAAGAAAAAACCCCATATATTTAACTATATTAAAGTTAAGGACTATTATGAGGTATATATGTAAACCAATTATGCTCTATTGTGTTTGGGAGGAAAGGGTACAGCTTATAGAGAATGTCATCAAAAGTTATCAAGGTATACATGAAATATGTCAACTAATCAACTGAATTCAAAGATCAAATGTTTTAATCTTTTAATTTCCCTCCATATTTTATAAATAATTCAATTAAAGAGCAATCATGTCAAAGCCAGTAGACTATCTGAAAAAAATAATATAATGCTAATGTAACAGAGCTGTCAATGTTCCAACTACTTCACATCTTAAATATATTATATATTTATACTGTCACTTAAGATCAACACGTTATTGTAGGGACTTGGAAACAAGAATTAAAAAAAAAAAACACTCTCATGGTTCAGTAACTGTCCGCATCAACATTTGTGTCTGTATCTCATTGCAAATATTAGCAATGATGCCCATGGTAAAACCTAAATAGTGTTTCAGGTAAGTGGGATGTTACTCTGACCTTTCCCACTGCTCCTTGAATCATATTTTTTACCAAAATCCAGAACCTATCTTTGGATGCTTTAGAGAAGAAACACTTAATATATTAAGATAAGATCTCCCTTGGAGAAATAGTAAGGACTTTTAAAAAAGAAGGAATGGAGCAAATAGACAACATATTCTTAGGACTTCCAAATAATTCTGAAATTAAAAATGGAAAAGAGGGGCTTCCCTGGTGGCGCAGTGGTTGAAATTCCGCCTGCCAGTGCAGGGGACACGGGTTCGTGCCCCAGTCGGGGAGGATCCCACAGGTTGCAGAGCAGCTGGGTCCATGAGCCATGGCCGCTGAGCCTGAGCATCCGGAGCCTGTGCTCCGCAACAGGAGAGGCCACAACAGAGAGAGGCCCGCGTACCACAAAAAAAAAAAAAAAAAAAAAAAAAAAGTAAAAGAAATAAACGCAATTACAAGGAACACCTCATGCACTTGGGAAACTATTAACACTGTATATATGACTGAAAGGAATGAGTTGGAAAGAACATTTATCCCAAGATAAATTTTTTTAACAATATGAAGGTATATGTCCACCAAGGAAAATAAATCCATTCCCATTTCATCCACCATCAAAAACATCCTTCCCTTTACCCAAAACACACACATATATATACACAAGATAAATGTTTTCAACCTAAACTGTAAGCCTCTGGCTCACATGAAACCACACACAAGCTCCAGCACTCAGACTTGTAGTTTCTACATGCTGCCCACACAGCACTTTGTGAGCATGTGATTAGGAGGAATGGTGCACAATCACACCACATTCCTTCCCTCAGCTCACACATCAAGAACTTGCCCTCTCAGCTGCATTCTTCTCCAAACAGCCATGGTCACCTTAGCAACCCTATGCTCCTAATATGGACAGCTGCTCCATTTAAAGTCAGCCCTTCTTGGCAGGGAATATGCTTGTTCTTCAAATTGGGGGAGAGAGGAGAGGTTTTCCTTTCAATACACATTGCAGGGGTTGATTTAACTTGATCAGCACTTTTGTTCTGCGGCAGCAATTTGTGTCGAGTTTCAACCTATTTTGAGGTTTTCTTTTATTTTTTTTTTTAATCTAAAAGCAAATGGCTAAAAAATAAAATCAAGCCAGCTCATATGGAAGTCTAAGGAAGAATGGAACATGAAACAAAAATGTATCTGAAATAACTGTATTCTTTTATAAAATGATGAAGTTATCCACATTTTTGAAAGTTAAAATTTACTTAAATTGAACTGTAACATCTGAAGCCTTAATATACAATAAGAAATCAGTCAGAAGACCTGTCATAGCCTATTTTTGAACAACAAAAACATTGCCAAGCTTCGAAGTGCTATGACTCCTATCTATTTAATAGATTATGAGTTGATCTGTATCCCTTTACCCCACCATCTACATGTGAAATCTTTCCACAGGCTCAAAAGTAAACTAGGTATTGAGACCAAATGATTAGTATATCTGAGGACCCTCCAAACCTAGAATGACCTAGGATAGCCCTGGATTACTCAAAACCAATCTTGATCTGTGCTTGTACCACTAAAGCTAGGTCTGAACCAAAGTAAGTCTCTCAGGATAAAAGATACAGGTTTATAATACAGTTAGCTTGACTTTCATACTGCAAACAAATTATTTGCGGGGGAGGGATTACCGTATTCTGAAATAATGTGAAATCAAACTGCTCGTTCCATACCCACAAAAGGATTCTAATCCCCACTTGTTAAAATTAAACACCTAATTTTTAAGTAAACAGCCATGTGCAAAACTAAAAAAATTTAAATTTATGGTATTTGTTCTAAGTTGGAAAGTTTATGAAATATTTTTCTATATAACTGATGGACAAAATTCATATTAATTTATTAAGTGCTGTCTCAGTGAAGGTTAAGGTTTAAGTGAATATCATCTACATTACTTATTGGTTTTATTTTTGTTTGTATATGTGTGTTTTTTAAACTTCTCAGGCTATGAGGTTCTTTTTGGTTAGAAACATTTCTTCCATGTTAAAACTATCCTTGTAGTTACATCTTCGATATAGAGCAAAATATCCATTGATAGGGTGGCAGTGCAGATTAGTAAAAAGAATCTAAAGCTAATTCTGCTACTGGTTTCCTCATTTGTAAAATGATAATACTATCTGTCCTACTTACGGCATGTGTTAACACAACAAAGTAAAAATCATGAAATTATTATGCCATACGAAATACTCAAAAATTTAAGAAATCAGAGAAAGGGACTATGTTACCTGAATTGTTATTTTTAAAAAGAGTGGGGAGGGCTTCCCTGGTGGTGCAGTGGTTGAGAGTCCACCTGCCGATGCAGGGGATGCGGGTTCGTGCCCCGGTCCAGGAGGATCCCACATGCTGCGGAGCGGCTGGGCCCGTGAGCCATGGCTGCAGAGCCTGCGCATCCAGAGCCTGTGCTCCTCAACGGGAGAGGCCACGAGAGTGAGAGGCCCGCGTACCGCAACAAAAACAAAAAAGAGTGGGGAGTATTCAACAATGCATGGGATACCAAATCAGTATCAAGAGGGTTCAGTCTTCCCACCAAAGATTTTACAAATACTTAAGTGTTGACATGTAAATAACTACTTCTTTCAAAAAGCCTCAACACTGGCTTTTAGCAAATGTGAATTCCCTTACTCTTTTCCATTCCATTACTACTGAATCAGTTCCATATTTCCGCCTGGCCTCCAGAACTAAGTGCCCCTAAGATCCTCCTTCCACAAAAAGAAACTGCTCTCAGAATGTACCTTGTAACCTTGTTAGCTTTTTCCGACCTGATAGAAGCCCCTCCCTGATCTGATTAGTGCTGTCATTATCCTCCTTAATGTAATGTCAGGGCCCACTTTATCCTCTCCTAGTTTTCTCCTCTCCCCTCTTCTCGACTACAAGGCATATCATCACCACAGACTTGGAGATTCTAAAGTTCCCACTTTCTGACAATTTCTAGTTAGGGGATCCAAGAGAAGTTACTTCTGCTGATACTGTGCTTACCATAGATGAAACTGTCTTTATGCATCCCAAATTTAGAATCTTGCATTTGTACTGTTCTTACTCTGTGTTAGATTCAGTGATGGAAATTCACAGAACATGATTCTGCTTCAGTGAAGTAATAGAAAGAAATAAGATGAATGTTCATATATAATTTAATGGAGAAATTAACAAGCAATAGATAATGGGGAGGTTCTATAACATTACTGGTATTACCTTTCAACCATAAGGCTTTTTACCAGCTAACACTGAGACCTAAGCATTTTAACATACTGTTTCTAGACAAAAAATATACATTTTTGTTAGGCCCTACAGTCCTTTTCTTTGACTGTTCTAACAGACTCCTAGATAGACAGCCTTCTAAACAGATGTTTATATTTCCTCTAATCTTCCACAGGATCTAATTCGCATTCTTCAACTTCAATTCTAATATAAAGAAATAAGCACGAATTGACCTTTTCTTAAATGCTCATTTTATGTGTCTTACACATTTAAGAAATTTTACATTTAATAGCTTCATTTTAATAAACAACCTGGAATACAATGTACCAGTTGGACAAAACAAATTAGAAGAACACTCAGCAACATGGCCAGATCTTAGAAAAAAATAAGACACAGGAGGGTGGAGGGGACTATAAGAATTAGATTAAGACCTAATGTATAATTAAAACACAGGCACATAAAATAATAAAAACTTTTATAAGATATAAACAAAATGATACACACCAAACACATTTAAGGGTCATTTGTATAGGGACTAGTTATAAAAGAAAATGGAAGAACAGTCCTTTAACGAACCAGTGATAAATGGGTATGACACAAACTGAGGAATATCATTAACTCAATACTCCAGTACTTGAGGTTAAAAACTGGTACTTCAATATTGGAGAAGATAATCATGTGACTGTTTAGATACCTGGCCTTTCTCCCGTCTATGGAATTCTTACTGCTTTATTTAAATCCATGGTTGTCTGTGGGTCCTTATTATCACCCTGACACTTCAGGCCATGTTCCCATTTGATTATAGTAGTATTTTGTAAGAATTACTTTTTCTTCAACTCTCAGCTTGATACTTTTCTTTTTAAATGGCACTCCAAAACAAGGTACAATAGCTAGTATAAAAAGATGCAAATTTTTGTGCATTTTAAATTCTGCATGCATCTAAATTACATTGTGTCTCATAAGAAGCAACATGTTTTGAGATACAATTTTGGACTAGTTAACATGAAATTCTCTGCATTCTTTACTCCTTTGTCTTTGAACTGTCAATAGTGGATACTAGAAGTTAAACCTGTATTACACAACTATGGTAGGGTTAAGGGGGAATTCCCCCAGCTTAGAGCTAGAGCTGTTACCACCTCTCAGTCCAAAGGGTAAAGGGAAGTGTGGCTACTAGGACCTAGGAGAGTAGTGGCAGGAGAGGGCCTCCTGACAGAGGCAAAAACAACAACAAACTGGTACTTCAGACAAAGCCATACTCTTTCATAATAAACAAAGTTGCCCAAAATTTTAAACAGTAATTTTTTAAATTGTGATAAAATATATACATAACATAAAATTTACCATTTCAACCATTTTTAAGTGTAGGGTTAACAACAATTTAAGTTGTCACTGTCCCTTTAATACCTTTAACTGTGTAGCAGGGTTATACTATATAAAGGTGAATAATCTTTTTTAGATTATTTTCTACTCTAAAAAAATTATGAAAGCACCTGGTATGTACAAAAATATGTATTTATTGAAGAGGTACAGGGGAACCCTAAGGGTACAGACAATATAATTCATCATCATTGTATCACACATTGTACTGATGTCTAAGATTTACATTTTATTTGCCAAAAGAACAGTGACGAAGATGTAACAGATCAAGTTCACTAAGATTAAATTTTTTGAAGTTTTTGTTTTTACGTTAAGCATTGTGGTCCAGGAAAAGAAGGATCTGGATTTCTCCTGAAGTAATGCCTTTGAGTAGTGCCCTGGAAGATCAGATAGTGCTCTACACAGGTTCTAGGATCCCCTCCCTTAACCCCCTGTAAAATAGGGCAAAAGAGTTTCACAAGAAACTTGTAAATGAAAACTTGGAAATTTGCTCTCCCTTCCTCCTTATCAGCTAGTGGGTCCCCTTTATTTTAATGCTTTATTTTCAGTTATCAGGATAAAAACTGACTTGATTAAATCTGTGGCAGTTTCAAAAGCAGGTGGAAAAATTGTGTTTGAGGGTGAATGTTACCCTCAGGACATAGGATACTGAAAAAGGAGAAAAAATGAGAAAGTTATTGATCTGAATAATTCACTTTATAAGCATTTCCAGTTGACAGATTGAATTACTCTGCAAGGACCACTACTACCTATGCCAAAAGTTCCTGAGAAAACTTAACCGAAGTAAGTTCTTAACGCTGCCAAGCAACTGATTTTAAGTATGTGGCATAGGGTAGGCACACTGATAAGGAAATTTTACTGTCTACTCACTTGAACATTTCATCCTTCAGAAGTCTAAAGAGAATAATAATGTACATCAATGATGATTTAAAATCCACTGTCAAGGTGATCATTCAGGATTTTTTTAATACTACCTGTTACTCAATCTTTTATTATCTAGCTGGTAGGAAGCGTTCCACTTTTTAAACTAAATACAGGAGTTACACACAATTTCCATAGGAAGCATTCCACTTTTTAAACTAAATATAGGAGTTACACAATTTCCATAGGAAGTATTCCACTTTTTAAACTAAATATAGGAGTTACACAATTTCCATAGGTAGAAGCATTGCTAAATAATCTCCTTTAACTTAAAGCCTCTAAGAGAGCTTCTATGAACCCACTACTCCCTAATGTCACTTAGATAGTACTATCCAATGTCACTTAGATAGTACTATCCATTGAAGTAAAAGGTAAATGGGCCCCAATGAAAGAAAAGAACTTTTTCCTCAAAATGGACAAACCCACTCCTAAGGATGCTAGGAATAAGCTGTGACTATGAAAAGCAGTATTTGAGTTTCAAGGTGACTACTTTAATCACACCCTTTCAATCCTAACTTCAAATAAGATGACTTGTGTCTTGCTAGTAAATTCTGAGGTAGTAAAGGAATAGCTAACAAATTTGTGAGAATCTTGTAATAATCCAGAAAAGATATGAAATAAGTATGGGAAAAGGATAAAAAGAAAAAAAAAGCCAGAGCAATTAAGCCTATATTCAACCATATTTGTTTTATTACTATATTAACAATGTCTTACCTTGTGGAATTCTCTTCTGAGAAAAATAGATACAATTTTGTCCCTAAAAAAATTTCAGGTAGAAAAGTTGAAATGTTAGTTTCAAATAGAAAGTCTTTTGAAAATGAAAAGTTACAAAATGCTAGCATAGTACATTTAGATTATTATGACATTTGGTATTAACAAAGCCTAAGAAATATTAAGTCTCAAATAATAAAAGTATGTTATTATCGTCATTAAAATATTATAAAATTTATTATTGTATTATAAAAATATTCTACTATCAAATCATTTTTGCAAAGTACATAATAATGAGTGGCACATTTTCATATTCTAAGATATTAGTACTTAATTGGGTTTTACTCTTGCCAAGATTTGATATTCTGAAGGGTACCTTTTTTTTTTTTTTAGCTATTCTACATGTCATAAAAGTCATCCCTTTAACGTGTAAAATTCAGTTACACAACCATCACCACCACCTAATTCTAGAACATTTTCATCACTCCAATAAGAAACACTGTTCTGAAGGGTATTTTTATTCCCAGGAAGAAACATCTTAACAAATTTAATTTTAAAAGATATACAAGAAGCATACTCTTTACAACGCTATGATCATAATTTGTTTTTTTTTTTTTTAATGTGTAGAACAAAGAGCAGAAGGGAAAACAAATATCCAAAAATTATAAGAGTGGCTGTATTTGGAGAGCATTATTACGGTGACTCTTTTTCATATATTTCCTCAAAACTAAAATTTTATAATATTAACTTTATAGTTCTTAAAAAAGTAAAGCAAAGACATACATTTTCTAGAGATATATGCTAGAATTTGTTCCACAACCCAAAGGAAAAACAGAAATACAAGTTGACACTTTTTTAAAAGTCCACTATATTTTTTATTAAATGTTTTTCAAAGTAGATAAAGTAAGTATAAAGTTAAAAAAAAAAATTTGGCCACACTTACTAATCTGGTTGAAAAGCCACAGCTGCATCTTACTTTATGACAAATTGACTGTTTCATTACTTTGGCATCTGGGCATCTACTTCTTAATGGTCATTTCTGAAATAAAGATGTAATTAAGAATATATTATAACAAAAATATAAAATCTTTAAGGACAATTATCTAAATATTAGTGACTAGAGGGAACTATCAAAACAGTTCTTAAGCAACCTTCTAATAAAAAACATTAACTGGGCTGAGAATGAGGTGGGAGGGACCAGAATTATCAGCTATACTACACATACTCAGTATAAAAATCTACAACCGCTTCAGTCCTCAATCCCTTTCACCCATCAGACTCTTGCAATTCCTAAGGATGCCACTTACAGACCAGAAAAAGAGGAAAGGAAGACATAGAAAAGGAACCCTAAAATTGCACATTTGGCTTTTTGTTTTTGTTTTTTGTTTTTTTGGCTGCACCGTGCAGCTTTCGGGATATTAGTTCCCCAACTAGGGGTGGAACCCAGGCCCATGTAGTGAAAGCACCGAGTCCTAACCACTGGACTGACAGGGAATTCCCTAAAATTGCACATTTGAAAACAGTAAGTTAGTTGCTTATTTATTATGCCTGTCTATTTCTCCCTCACATCTATAAGAAATCTAAGCTCCAAAGGAGATTTTTTTCTGTCTTATTTGCTGGTATCTCTCGAGCACCTAAGACAATGACTGCCATGCCATAAGTGTTCAGTAAATACTCATCGAAAGAATGAATAACTTTATGAATGATTTAATGTTAATTGATGAAATATTTAACCTGATAGTATGTCAAAACGGCAGTCTCAAAATGCCATTTCTTCCACACATACACCATTAATGTTAATGCCAACTACATCATCAGTATTGTTTCTTTTCGCCAACAAACAAAGCCCATAATTAAAAGACAATCAAGACATGGTCCCCGAACTTCAAGGAACAGAATAAAGGCATCTATGACTTTGTAATTTTATTAGTGCAACCTCTGGGAAAGACTCCTAGAAGGGGAATTGCTGGATGTGTGATCTTCCTAAATATTGCCAAATAGTGTGGGTGAGGGTCTTTTTCTTTTGCAAACATGTATGTTCTTTGAGGAGACAGCTAGGAATATAAGAAAAAATCTTTTATAAGGAGTGAAAAGTTGATCTCAACAATAACCCTCAAGGAACCCAGTAGTACCCCCCACTTCCCATCCTGTAGCTGAATTAATATTCCACAAAATGCTGCTCTTTTAGTTAAAAAAAAAATTGGGGGGAATACAAATATTATTACAGAATTGCTTTTCTTCCTTTCAACAAGCAGTGGAAGAATAAACCAAAATCATTTTTAAATGGTTGTCTACAGAGAAAAGAGAAAGCAAGTTGCAAAGGACAGGCATGGAAGTTAGACTCCTCAGAATATATCTTGTTTCATAGTTTTTACTTTGAAGACATGTTTTAAAGTCAAATGAACATCAAACGATAATGACATTTTGAACAGCAAAATGATAACGACTACCATTGACTGAAACATTAAATGTATTGTTTTAAAAATCCATCATCTTTCGTAGTCACTAGAGCAAGAATTATCCTGAAAATTGATAATGGAAAAGAATCAACTATTTATCCTGCCTTTCTTATATGAAAGGTACCCCAGAGTAACCAGGCAGTCAGTAAGTGAAAGCCCTCTTTTATAGGATTCCAAAAAATAAATGCAGAAGGAAAGACAGAATTAGAGAATACACATTTTGTAATAG